>BDUI01005457.1:33284-44548 GCA_002335545.1 Apodemus speciosus
GAATGGCTACTCCAGCTTGTTTCTTGGGATTATTTGCTTGGAAATTTTTTTCTAACCCTTTATTCTAAGGTAGTGTCTATCCTTGTTGATGAGTTGTATTTCTTGTAGGCAGCAGAGTGATGGATCCTGTATGTGTATCCAATCTGTTAGACTGTGTGATTTTATTGGTGATGCGAGTCCATTAATTTAGAGAGATATTAACGACCAATGGTTGTTTGCTTCTGTTATTTTGTTGTTGGTGGTGGTACTATGTGTTTGTATGATTCTTTTCTTTTGGTATTTTTGTGAGATGATTAATTTCTTGTGTTTTCTTGGGTATAGTTACCCTCCTTATATTTGAAGTTTTTCTTGTAATATCCTTTGTAGGACTGAATTAGTAGAAATTTTTGTTTAAATTTAGTTTTTCCTGGAATATCTTGGTTTCCCTATTTATGGTCATTGAGTGTTTTGCTTGGTATAGTAATCTTGGCCAGCATCTGTGGTCTCTTATGTTCTCCAAGACATCTGTGGAGGACTTTCTGGCTTTTAGAGTCTCTAAAGACAAGTTGGGCATAATTATGATAGGTTTGACTTTATATGTTTCCTGACCTTTCCCTTACAGCTTTTATTTTTTTCTTTGTTTTATGCATTTAGTGTTTTGATTATTATGTGATGGGAGGATTTTCTTTTATGGTTCAATATACTTGTTGTTCTGTAGGCTTCTTGTACATGTATTGCCATCTCTTAGGTTAAGGAAGTTCTCTTATATGATTTCGTTGAAGATAATTTCTGGCCCTTTGAACTGGGAATCTTTACCCTCTTCTATTCCTATTATTCTTAGCTTTGGTCCTTTCATTGTGTCCCAAATTTCCTGGATATTTTAGGTTAGAAACTTTTTACACTTGGCATATTCTTGGACAGATGGTATCTTCTATGCCTGAGAGTCTCTCTTACATGTCTTTTCTACTGATGATGCTTGCATCTGTAGTTCATGTTCCCTTCCTTAGGTTTTCCATCTCCAAGGTTGCCTCCATTTGTATTTTCTTTATTGCTTCTATTTCCATTTTTAGGTCATGGACCATTTTGTTCATCTTCTTTACCTGCTAGATTTGTGTTTTCCTGTATTCCTTTAAAGGATTCATTTCCTTTTTAAGGGCTTCTACCTATTTGCCTGTGTTTTACTGTATTCTTTTAGATGATTTTATTTTCCTATTTAAAGCCTCTATCATCTACAGGAGATGGGATTACATTCAGAATCTTGCTCCTCAGGTGATGAAGGATATCCAGGGTTTGCTGTAGTAGGAGAGGTGGTTTCTAATGTGTCGTTCATGGTCTTGTGCTTGCCTTTCATCATCTTGTTTCTGGTGTTTGCTAGCCTGGTTGTTCTGGATTGGAGAAGGTCTCAAAGGAGGCAGGTGGAACTGTGTGTCCTAGATTAGAGCAGGCCTCATATTCCCCTGGTTAGAACAGCCTTCCTGGAAGACAGGCAGAGATATGGGTTAGGGTGGGGAAGTCCAATCAGCAGCAAGTACAGGTAGAAGGAAGAAAGGGCAGGACACAGCCCTTATCTACCAGGCTTTGTAGGGTCCCAGCTGGTGTGAGGATTGGGGCATGGGTCTAACCTATGTACATGTTTAGAATAGTGGGTGATAGGCCACAATGAACTTATTTTTAAAACAATCATATCATTTATCACATTAAATGTATAGAAATAGCTTAATAATAAATACAACCAATATACACACATGATTAAAATTTCATAGAATGCCTCCTATATAACATTATGAATGACATTTAAAGTTAAATCAATATGTTTCAATATATAGATATTTAGGAATAACTGCAATAGATGACATCATAAAGTCATTCAATGCTTAAACCTCTATTGTGGCCCTCCAATTAATTTGACAGCTGAAAAGCCAGAGAAATTATGTACATTTGAATTATTATCTCAGGTACCATGTGCTTATCTAAAATGATAGGAAGATATTCACAACATGTAGAGTAGTCTGTCCTATTTCATTTCTGTGAGTATGATAAAAAATATCTGTCCAAAAACAACTTAAAGGAGAAAAGAATTTATTTCATTTTACAATTCTGAGTTAGAGTTCATCATTGTGGTAAAGTTAAGGCAGGACCTACACACAAGCAGTCACACCATAACCATCATCAAAAGCAGAAAGAAATGAGTGCATACATATTCACATGTTTACTTGCTCATGTCTAATTTGCTTTCTATATTTTTCATTAACAAATTTATTTCATTATTTTAATATGTATTTATGGGCGTTCATATATATTGGTGTCTGTGTGTGAGAATGTGCACATCAGTTCATGTACCTATGGAAGCTAGAGGCACAAAATCCCCTTTTCAGTTACTGATTTATCTATTTCATCATTTTAATATGTATATATGGATATCTGTATATATGGGTGTCTGTGTGTGGATATGTGCACATCAGTTCAGGTGCCTATGTAGACTAGAGGCACAAAATCACCCTGGACCTGGAACTAAGCAAGGTTTTGAGCCCCCTGATGTAGTTGAAAACCAATGTGAGTTCCTTTCAAATTAATAAACACTAATCCAATTCTCCAGACCAGATTTCTCTAATCTTAAATAGTTTTCTAGGAAATGATGCTGCCAATACTGTACTGAATCTTTTATATCAATTAATAATCATGATAATCAACCACAGGCATGTCTGCAAGCCAACTTAATTTAGACCATACCTTACTGAGACACAATTCCCAGATAACTATTGTTTCTGTCATACTGAAAACTAAAACTAACAAATTTACAAACATGCACATTATTCTTTCAATTTTTATTTTATTCAAAATATTATGATATATATTAAAATGAGTCAAATTTGCATTTTGTACCATGGTGATTATATTCAGGCTCAGAATGATATTGATTTTTAAATATTTATTTCTCTCAGAAACCAGGATTTAAATAAATATCTAAAAAGGCATTCAAAATTCAAAATATAAAACGTAGGATCATATGCTAAAGTTCCTGTGTATCACCTTCATGAACCTTCATTACTAAATGACAGCAAAACTCATTCCCAACAATGATCTTTACTCAAAATAGATGCACAAAGTTTCAAAAATAATCTCTACAATGACATATTTTTTCCTGAGGATCAGTATTATGAAATATGCTGTCCTTTGTACCTTGTCCTCAACAAAGGGTAACCAGGTACTGCAACTGAGAAGAGAGTAGTACAAAATATATTACAGGAAAAATTATGCCAACATGGGGGAAAAGTAGATTGGAAACCAACGGATCATAGCTTACAGGTCACAGTAAAAATTATAACTCCAACTCTGAATTCCAAAAACAGTCTCTTCAAATCATTCCATTTAAGGATATTCTTTTTTATTTTTCGTTGCACCCAAGAATCAATCTAGGCAAAGAGCCAAGCAATTAATATATAGCCAAAAGCATACATTTTTCTAGAAGTTCACACATAATTTTCTCAACACTAATAGCAAGGAAATCATAGCAACCACAGTTTGTTTGGAACAAAACACATTGATCTTATTCTTAAAACTTTTGAATTGGAAACTGAACAGAAGTTTTTAACCTTATATGCTGAATATCAGAGATAAATGTCTAATGCCATAAAGATTAATTAAATTGAAAGGCCACTCTAAATTAAAATCCTTTACGTTTGGTTTCATTTCTCACTTTTTTTTTAAATGTCAGTAATGATCTCATCTCAGACGATAAAATTTATAATCACTAAGATGTATTCTTATCTGACAGAATGAAAATTCTGTAAGCAAAGTCTTCTTTAAAGTGTTCATTTTAAGTATACACACACAATTGTGTGTATATTTGTGTGTGTTTAATTGTGTATTCATTTAACTTTGTTGTATTTGTAACTAACTTTGTTTTRTGATGAAAGGTCTTGCTATATAGCTTTGGATGGCTTACAGCTCAAAAAGTAACCCTAAATTTACACAACATTCTTATGTCTCAGACTGTTGTTATGTGATGAAATTGGAAACAGTTACCAATGTAGCTGGTTTCAACATCTTCTCATATTGATACACTTTTTATTTGTTATTCTTACTTATTCACTTTATATCCCACACACTGTCCCCTATAAGTCACCCCCTCATAATCATTCTCCCATCCTCCCTTCTCTTAGCGGGTTGGGGAGCCTTGCAACATCAAGTAACTGTAAGACTAGGTGCTTCCTCTCCCATTGAAGCCAGACAAGGAAGCCCAGCTAAAAGAACATATCCCACATAACAGACATTTTGGGATAGCCCAGATTCTAGTTGTTCAGGACCCACATGAAGACCAAGCTACACAACTGCTACATATGTGCTGGGAGGCCTAGACCTAGCCTGTGTATGTTCATTTGATGGGATTCAGACTCTGTGAGCCCCAAAGGTCCAGGTTAGTCAACTCTGTTGTTCTTCCTTTGGCATTCCTATTCTATTTTTCCATAGGAGGGGTGGGGGCATCTTGGATACATGGGGGAGGAGAAATGGGACAAGGTACATGGGAGGGCTGACCCAAAGATGGGTAATGATTGGACTGTAAAAATAAAAGTAATAATCATAAAAAAGAGTCCCCAAGCTCTATCAACTGGATGTGGGCATCTACATCTGTCTGAGTCAGCTGCTGAGTAGAGCCTCTCAGAAGACAACAACCTCCTGTCTGCAAGCATAACAGAAGATTATTAATAGTGTTAGAGATTGGTACTTGCCCAGGGGATGGGTCTCAAGTTGGGACAGTTATTGGTTGGCCCTTCCTTCAGTCTCTGCTCCATCTCCCCTGCTTGCATTTCTTGGAGACAGGACAAATTTAGGGTTAAAAAATTATGTGGCTGGGATGGTGTCTTTATTGCTTCACTGGGGTTTCTGCCTGGCTACAGGAGGCGGCCTCTTCAGGTTCTATATCCCCAAAGTTGTGAGTAACAGCTAAAGTCAACACCATCGATTCTTGGGTACCTCCCTTATTCCAGGTTTCTGTCTTGTACTGGAAATGTCCTCCACACCCTCACCATGCCAGTTATAGCTTTCCATTAATTTTCATGGCCAGGTAGTCATCTCTCCTGTCCTTCCCCATACCTGATCCTGAATCCTCCATTCCCCTTCACATCGCACTCCATTCCGGTTCACTCCCTCCACCTACATCTTATGACTATTTTCTTCCCCCTTCTAGGAAAGATGCAAGTTTCCTGGCTTGGGCTTTCCTTCTTGTTTAGCTTCTTTGGGTTTGTGGAGTGTAGTATGGTATCTATTTTATGGCTAATACCCACTTACTAGTGAGTACATACCATGCATATCCGTTTGGGACTGCATTAACTCACTCAAGATGAAATTGTCAAATTCAATCAAGTTGCCTACAAAATTCACCATGTCTTTTTTTTTAATACCTGAATAATTTTCCATTGTGCTTATGCACCACATTTTCTTCATCCATTCTTCAGTTGAGAATCATCTAGGTTGTTTCCCAGTTTCTGGCTATTATAAATAAAGCTGCTATGAATGTAGTTGACCAAGTGTCTCTATGGGATTTTGAGGCATGTTTTGGGTAAATGTCTTGAGGTAGAACTATTCCCAATTTTGGAGAATATGCCAAATTGATTTCCAAAGTAGTTGTACAAGTTTATCCTCCCACCAGTAATGAAGAAGTGTCCTCCCTCCTCCCTTGATCTATAGCCTTGCAAGCATGTGCTATTTTTGAGTTTTTGATCTTAGACATTGTGGTGGATGTAAGATAGGATTGTATTGATTTGCATTTCCCTGGTGAAAAAGGACTTTGAACATTTCCCTTTTTTCTTTTTTTCTTTATTGGATATTTTCTTTATTTATATTTCAAATGTTATCCCCTTTCTCGGTTTCCCCCTCCAGGAAACCCTCTATAACATTCCCCCATGCTTCTAAGAGGGTTTTCTTCCACCCACCCATCCACTCCTGCCTCCTGCCCTCCAATCCCCTACACTGGGGCATCTATTGTTCCTTCATGGGAAAAAGGACCTCTCCTCCTATTGACCCTGACAAGGCCATCCTCTGCTACATATGTAGGTGGAGCCATGGGATGCTCCACATGTACTCCTTAGTTGGTGGCTTCGGCCCTGGGAGCCCTGGGAGCCCTGGGAGCCCTGGGAGCCCTGGGAGCCCTGGGAGCCCTGGGAGCCCTGGGAGCCCTGGGAGCCCTGGGAGCCCTGGGAGGTCTGATTGGTAGATATTGTTGTTCTTCCTTTGAGAATGCAAACCCCTTCAGCTCCTTCAGTCGTTTCTCCAATTCCTCCATTGGGGATCCCTCGCTCAGTCCAATGATTGGCTGCCAGCATCCAACTCTGTATTTATAAGGCTCTGGCAGGGGGCTCTCAGGAGATGATGGTCATGCCAGGCTCCTTTCAGCAAGTATTTCTTGGCATCCACAATAGCACCAGGGTTTGGTGACTGTATCTGTGATAGATTCCCAGGTGGGACAGTCTCTGGATGGCCTTTCCTTCAGTCTCTGCTCTACACTTTGTCTCCAGATTTGCTCCTCTGAGTATTTTGTTCCCACTTCCAAGAAGGACCAAAGCACACTCACTTTGGTCTTCCTTCTTTTTAGCTTAATGTGTTCTGTGAATTGTATCTTGGATATTTGGATCTTTTGGGCTCATCAGTGAATGCATACCATGTGTGTTCTTTTCTGATTGGGTTGCATCACTCAGGATGATATTTTCTAGTGTTCACGTAATACTATGTCCAATTTTATGAGGAACCGCCAGACTGACCTCAGAAGATGGAAAGATCTCCCATGCTCATGGTTTGGCAGGATTGATATAGTAAAAATGGCCATCTTGCCAAAAGCAATCTATAGATTTCAATGCAATCCCCATTAAAATTTCCACTCAATTATTCATAAAGGTAGAAAGAACAATATGCAAATTCATTTGGAATAACAAAAAACTTAGGATAGTGAAAACTATTCTCAACAATAAAAGAACTTCTGGGGGGAATCACCATCCCTGACCTCAAGATGTATTACAGAGCAATAGTGGTAAATATTGCATGGTATTGGTACAGTGAAAGGCTGGAAGATCAATGGAATAGAAATGAAGTCCCAGAAATGTACCCACACACCTATGGGCAATTGATATTTGACAAAGGAGCTAAAACTATCCAGTGGGAAAAAAAGACAGCATTTTCAACAAATGGTGCTGAGTCAGTGGATGGGAAGCTTATAGAGAATACAAATAGATCTATTCTTATCTCCTTGTACAAAGCTTGGGTCCACATGGGTCAAGAAGCTCCACATAAAACCAGATACACTGAATCTAATAGAAGAGAAAGTGGGAAAGAACTTCAAAAACACAGGCACAGGACAATATGTCCTCAATAGAACAGCAATGGCTTATGCTCTAAGATCTAGAATCAACAAATGGGACCTCATCCATTTGCCTAAGAATTTCATGAATAGTCACAAATATTATTACATAACTTGGTGTGACTCTAACCAAGCAAGTGAAAGATCTGTATGGCAAGAAATTCAAGTCTGGAGAAAGAAATTGAAGAAGACCTCAGAAGATGGAAAGATCTCCCATGTTCTTGTATCAGCATGACTAACATAGTAAAACTGGCCACCTTACCAAAAGAAATCTGCAGATTCAAAGCAATCTCCATCAAAATTTCAACTCATTCATTTCACAGAGATGGAGAAAGCAATTCTCAAATTCGTTTGGAATAACAAAAAACCTCAGAGAGTGGAAATTATTCTCAACAACATGAGAACTACTGGGGGAATCAACCATCTCAGATCTTAAGTGGTACTACATAGCAATAGTGATAAAAACTGCATGGTGTTGGTACAGTGACAGGCAGGTAGATCAATGGAACAGAACTGAAGACCCAGAATTAAACCCAAACACCTATGGTCACCTGATCTTTAACAAAGAAGCCAAAACAATCTATTGAAAAAGATACAGCATATTAGACAAATGGTACTGTTTCAAGAGGTAGTCTGCATGAAGAATAATGCAAATTGACCATTCTCCTTGTACAAAGCACAAGTCCAAGTGAATCAAGTATATCCATATAAAACCAGATACACTGAATCTAGTAGAAGAGAAAGTAGATAAGATCCTACTTTCTGCCCTACAAGGGCATAGGGGAAATTTTCCTAAACAGAACACCATTGGCCCAGGCTCTAAGATGAACTATAGACAAATGGGACCTCATAAAATTGAAAAGATTCTGTAACTCAAAGGACACTGTCATCAGGAAAAAATGGTAACCTACAAATTGGGAAAAGATCTTTACCAATACTACATTCAATACAAGGCTAATATCCAGTATATACAAAGAACTCAAGAAGTTAGACTCAAGAGAAACAAATAACCCTATCAAAATAGGGTACAGAGATAAATATAGAATTCTCAATTGAGGAATATTGAATAGACAAGAAGTACCTAAAAATGTTCAACATCTTTGGTCATCAGGGAAATGCAAATCAAAAGGACCCTGAGATTTCACCTCACTCCAGTCAGAATGGCTAAGATGAAAAACTTAGTTGACAGCAGATGCTGACAAGGATGTAGAGAAAGAGGAACACTCCTCCACTGCTGGTGGGATTGCAAGCTGATACAAGCACTCTGGATATCAGTCTAGAGATTCCTTAGAAAATTGGACATAGTACTACCTGAGGACCCAGCTATACCACTACTGGGCATATACCCAGAAGATGCTCTGTAATAAGGTAAGATACATGTAATAAGGACACATGCTCCACTATGTTCATAGCAGCCTTATTCATAGTAGCCAGAAGCAAGAAAGAACCCAGATGTCCTTAAAACAGAGGAATGGATCCAGAATATGTGGTACAATTACACAATGGAGTACTACTTGGTTATTAAAAACAATGATGTCATAAAATTCATAGGCAAGTGGATGATGGAACTACAAAACGTCATCCTGAGTGAATTGACCCAGCCACAAAAGAACACATATTGTATCTTCTCACTGATAAGTGGATATTAGGGAAAAAAGCTTGGAATACCCAAGATACAACTTACAGACTAAGTGAAGCTCAAGAAAAAGGATGACCAAAGTGTCGCTGCTTCAGTCCTACTTAGAAGAAGAATCAAAATAATCATGGGAGGTAGAGGAAGGGAGGGACTTTGGGGGGGAGAGAGGAGGAGGAATGAAAAAGGCAGGCATGATCAGGTGTCAGTGGAGACAGGAGATTTCCTGAGCTTCAGGTAATTGAACAGGGGTGTGTAGCAGTGGGGTATGGGGAACTAGGGGTAGCCACCAGAAAGTCCCAAATGCCAGGAAAGCAAGAGTCTCTCATGACCCAACAGGGATGGCATTAGCTGAAATACTGAACAAGGGGGAGAGATAACCTTTAGAGATCATATCCAGAGGTTAGGCATGACCCTGGTTGAGGGATGGAGTCACTCACCCATCTCAAAATTTTTAACCCAGAATTGTTCCTGTCTAAAGGAAATACAAGGGCAAAGAATGGAGCAGAGACTGAAGGAAAGGCCATCCAGAGCTTGCCCCACAAGGGGATCCATCCCATCTGCAGAAACCAAACCCAGACGCTATTGCTGATGTCAAGAAGTGCTTGCTGAGAGGAGCCTGATATAGCTATCTCTTGAGAGGCTCTGCCAGAGCCTGACCAATACAGATGTGGATGCTTACAGCCAACCACTAGACTGAGTAGGGAGCCCAATGGAAGAATTGGGGGTAGGACTAACGGAGCTGAAGGGGTTTGCAACCCCATACGAAGATCAACAATATCAATCAACCTGACCTCCCCCCGCCAGTGTTCCCAAGGATTAAACCACCAACTAAAGAGTACACATGGAGCGACCCATGGCTCCAGGTGCATATGTAGCAGAGGATGGCCTTATATAGCTTCAATGGAAAGAGATGTCCTTGTTCCTGTGAAGGCTTGATGCCCCAGCATAGTGGAATGCTAGATCAGATAGGTGAGGCAGGAGTGGTTGGGTGTTTGGTGGAGAACCCTTATAAAAGCAGGGGGAGGGATATGGGATAGAGAGTTTGCAGATGGGAAACCAGAAGTGGGATACCATTTGAAATGTAAATAAATAAAATAAGCAATAAAAATTAAAATATTTTTTAAAAAAAAAATCACTGGATAACAGAATGAATGTGAAAGCAGGATCCATCATTATGCTCAATACAAGAAGACACCTCAGCCATAAACATATACATTACCTCAGAGTAAAGGGCTGGATAAAAAGTTTTCTAAGTAAAGGGATCCAAGAAGCAAGCTGGAATAGCCATTTTAATATCTACTAAAATAGACTTTCAACCAAACTGAATCAAAAGAAACAGGGAAGAACACTTCATATTCATCAAAGGAAAACTCTATTAATATGACATCTCAATTCTTAACATCTATGGCCGAAACACAAGAGCACCCACAGTTGTAAAAGAAATATTGCTAAAGCTTAAATTTGATATCAAACCCCACACCATTAATTGGAGAAGATTTCAACACCCTGCTCTCACTGATTGACAGGGCATCCACAGGAAAATTAAACAGAGAAATAATCAAACTTACAGAAATTATGAGTCAAGTGGACCTAAAAGACGTCTATAGGATAAATTACCCAAACACAAAAAGATGCCTTCTCAGCATCTCATAAATTCTTCTCCAAAATTGACCACATAGTTGGTCACTAAGCAAGCTTCAACAAATACAAGACAATTGGAATAATGCCTTGTACCTTATCAGACCACCAGGGATTAAAGCTGGACTTCAAAAAGAAGAGAAACACTAGAAACCCTACCCATTCAAACAAACTGAACATCTCTCTACTCACTGACATCTGGGTCAAGGAGGAAATAAAGAAATTCAAGACTTTCTAGAAGTCAATGAAGTCAAAATATGCCCAAATTTTTGAGATACAATGAAAGCAGTTCTAAGAGGAAATTTCATAGTAGTAAGTAAAGAAACAAGTGAAAAAAAGAACATTTTCATATCAAATTAGCAGTGCATATGAAAGCTCTAGAAAAAAAGAAGCAAACACACCAGAGAGGAATAGATGGCAGGAAACAAACAAATTAAGGGCGGAAAGCAATCATTTAGAAACACACAAAACAATAGAAAGAATCAATGAAAACAAGAAACATTTTTTTTGAGAAAACCAATAACTAGATAGACAAATCCTTTGGGAAACTAACCAAGGGAGAGAGAAAGTATCTAAATGAACAATAGGTCTGGTGGTTCCTCAGAAAACTGGGCATGATACTACCAGAAGACCTCACTATACCACTCCTGGGCATATACC
>BDUI01005458.1:45618-56396 GCA_002335545.1 Apodemus speciosus
AATGGGCCAATGTGGGAAAAATAAAAACAACATATCACATGCTGTCTTTCATGCAGAATCTAGATCAAATATGTGCAGACACATGCGTGACATGAAAGGAGCACTATTGGGGGAGGAAGAAGATCATCAAGAGAGCGATGGATAAGAACAAGGTGCAATGACATACATGTGTAACACGTCATACTGAAACCATCATTTTCTATGCTATCCAAAAAAGAAAAAAATATATATTAAAACTCCACAATGTCATTTCCATCCCCAGAGGGAGGTAATCAACACTGAGTGGCCTGCTGTGTCCTTTACCCCTTCCTTCCTACCTACGAAAGTGTACAGGTATGGGTCACAGTGTCCAAAGGGACTTCACATTCAGACAGAAGCCACTGCCAAGCACGTCTCCCTCTTACATTTCAGCCCAGACTACTCGAGGAAGAAAGAAACAGGTGTCAGATGCCATCACAGACAGCTGTGGAGCCAGGGAGGCAAGGACCACGGAAGCAGGGACCTCACTGCTTGGGGGGGGGGGGGGGGGGGGGGGTGTCCGGCTCACCCCCCCCCCAAGGAACTGTATACGTGCTCTCCCAGACACACAGAGCCAACCTTCCCCCAGAGCTCTCGACACATCTGTCCTTTTGAGCCTTGAAGAAATGACTCTGCTCCTGGAAAGGCCAGTCAGTCCAGCACACGGCCAGAGTGAAGAGTACATATTCCAGGTCCGCCTGCCATTGGTTGAGCCACGCACCTACCTTGAATTCCCCAACAACCTTGCGCAAGGCGCGGTCCAGCTCCTCCGAGGAGACACGCACGTACGTGAAGTCGATGAAGTCACAGTCTACATCCTGGATGCCCACGGTGCCGATGGAGTACGTG
Organism: Apodemus speciosus; assembly: GCA_002335545.1. Taxonomy (NCBI): domain Eukaryota; kingdom Metazoa; phylum Chordata; class Mammalia; order Rodentia; family Muridae; genus Apodemus; species Apodemus speciosus. The sequence goes on from BDUI01005458.1 coordinate 46,486, forward strand.
CCCTCCTTCTTGTAGTGAAACTTGCCCGTGCTGCGGTGCAGGAGCACTGTGTGCAGCACCGCCAGCATGGCCTCCTCCACCTGCCGCCCCTCCACCGACACCTCCAGCACTTCTGATCGACAGTTCATCCTGCAGCCTGACCCGGAGCAAAGGCGAGAGACGGGGCGCTTCACCCCACTTAGGGGCCAACCTGTGAGAACCAAGTCAGATCATCTAGAAGGTCCTGCCCACTTCCTGCTCTACCACCTCTGCCTCTACCGGCCCTTCTGTGTTTTGGCAGCACATTTCTGAGAAAGCCACAGACACCTGGGATCAGAAGGGGCCGAGCTGCAAGGTCTCCCGTCCAAATACCAAGTGAGGTGAGACTCGCGTTCATTTGTGGGTTCAGTCCAGCAGCTCGGCAAGACCCAGTGTGCCGCAATGGGCAGCAGGAAGCTACAGCTGCAGGAAGGGAAAGGGCCCCACAACAGCAAGAGCCCGAGCTGGGGAGCACAGTGAGAAAAGCCCAAGTCAATGTCCTCCGACCTTAGTGGCCTGGCTAAAGCAAGCAGACTCTGTCCCGAGGGCAACAAAGTTAGAGAACCCTGGTGCCAGCACCATATCAGATCTCTGCATCGGAAGCCAGCACTTCTCGACTCCTCTGGGGTCACAGACCACTTTGGACAAACCAATGCGAGCTATAAAGGCTTTCAAACCTGTAACACACACTGCAGAGCCATCCAGACTCTATGGCAAAACACATTTAATGCAGAGAAGTTGGGCGGCAAGATGAGAGAAGTGCAAACAGCAATGGGGCAGTGAGGGTGTGGTGTGGGAGCGCTCCCGCCAACAGTCCGGAGTGGATTCCTAACAACAGTGTTCCTACTTCCTATTCATTTGTAAAAGAAAAGGTCTGAGGGGCTGAGCGATGGCTTGGGGGTTAAGAGCACTGACTGCTCTTCTGAAGGTCCTGAGTTCAAATCCCAGCAACCACATGGTGGCTCACAACCATCTGTAATGGGATCTGATACACTCTTCTAGTGTGTTTGAAGAAAGTGACTGTGAATTCACATATATAAAATAAATATTAAATAAATCTTAAAAGAAAAGAGAAGAGGTATGAGCTGAATGTGGTGATACACACATTAATCCCAGCACTCAGGAGGCAGAGGCATGTGGATCTCTGGGAGTTCAAGAACAGCCTGGACTACATAGTGAGTTCCAGGACAAAATAGAGCATGACCCCCTCAAAACAAAGAGAGAGACAGACAGACAAGATCTGCTCTCCAGACTGTCCTGTAACTCCCAGACCCCAGGAGTGTTCCTAACTCCATCTCCTGGACAGGTGGGACTACAGGGTGAGCCTGGCCCTGCTGCACACTCCTGTAGGGTGGTTCAATCTTTTGTTTTGTTTTAGAGACAAGGTTTCTCTGTGTAGCCCTGGCTGTCCTAGACCTTCCTCCATAGGCCACGCTGGCCTTGAACTCAGAGATCCTCTTGCCTCTGCCTCCCAAGTGCCGGGATTAAAGATGTATGCCACCACTGCCTGCAATCTCAGGTATTTTCCAACAGGAACAGAAGAACTAAGACTCTCTCAGACCTTAAGAAAACCATTTGGCCTTTGTAAACCTGTTTTCTACCTATAAATTGGGACTGAAGCCAAGATTTAGGGTATTTTATGGGAAACAGTCTACTAGTTGAAAACAATGACTCAAACATCAGGCATCCAGGATTAGAGTGCATAGCTCTGCCCTACAGCTGTACAAACTGATTGTGTAGTTCAGTGCTAGGGTGTTCGTCTGGCATGAGTGGGGGGTGGGGGCGGCAGTCTCAAGGACCCATATTAAAGGGAGCTTAGTAATAACAAAGTAATGGCACCTCCAAATAACTGCCTCAAAGACTGAACCAGTTAGATGTGTATACCCCTTAAAACTGCCTGTCAAGTAGAAAATGGAAGCATTAGGTGCTACATTTGTTATTACACTGTTACTGCTTGGTAACCATGCAAAGACCACTGAGGTGGAGGATGGGGAAGGAACTTAGAAGGTAACAAACAGAACCCACAGAGAGTGCCAGCAGTTTACATTTCTTAGATGTGTGTTCTGCCTGTCCACTTCTCAGTGACCTTCAACACACACCACCTCATCTTTTGACAGTTCAACTATTTCTTCTGCCAAAGGAATCCTCGCCTTGCGTTTCAATCCACTGGCTTTAGTTTTGCTAGTTGCCTTATTAGTGTGTTTCGGAGGAGGAGGTTGTTTTTTATTTTTGAGACAGCCCTTCATCTAATCCAGGCTGCCCTCCAACTTCTTGACTGAGGCAGCGATTTTCTGCCTCAGCTTCCCAAGAGCTGGGCTTTGTCTCCTGCCCTTACACAGTAGCGCTCCACTCGGGGCACAAGGCAACCCTGTGTGGACGGCTCTGCCATCAGCCTGGCTCCTCCTCTCACCCGACCATGATTAGCTCAGGCACACCTGTCCCTCTCTCACTAGAAACTGTTCCTACGACAGAGAAATTATATCCTATTTGTCGCTATAAACTGGCTCCTGTTAACCCCTCAGCGCATCCTGGCCTGGAATATCAGGTTTTTCCAAGAGTTCGTTTCTCGTGGATCAAGGATGCGATGGCTCCCTTACTCATTATTTATTTTCTTGTTTAATTCCATTCTGTATTTTCCCACGTAGAGATTCCCAGCTATGGTCCGGCCTTTTCTACTATTTCTTCCTCTAACCATTAACTTCCCTGGGTTTCAGCATTACTCCAGGACCCACCCCTTCCTTCCAGCCCCAGCCAGTTTTTACACAGAGACTACATTTGTATTTCCCTCTGATCCTCGCCCCCCAACCATCCCGCTGAAGTCCGCCTAACCCAGGATACGTCCATGCCCCCACCTTGCTTATAGAAATCCGAGCAGAAGCCACTTAGCCTCGGGTCCTCTTCTTCCCTAACGCGAACGCCGAGTATTCAGGGACAGACCAAAAGCAAAATCAGGCTATCTGGATCCGTGCCGAGAATTCGGACTGAACGTCAGGGTCGCACCTCGCGACCTCGCGCCGTCTCGGGGCAGCAGCGTGGATGAAGAGGACGGGGTCTAGATCCTACAGATGCCCATCCAGGCCTGTGCTCCCTCCGCCTGAGCAGCGCGCGGACCGGAAGTTTTGCCCGACCGGAGGGCGGAACCGGAAGGAACCATCCACGCCCGTGGAGGGTGCTAGCCAGGGCTCGGCTCGCCCCAGCCCAGTACCGCTGCAACAGCAGCATCTGGAAGTTCACACAAATTAAATACTCTCCCATGATGCCAAGTAACTTTAATGCTAGAGATTTTTTTCTTGTTTGTCCTTCGGTCCCTAGACTCGTTAAGAAGAACACCCCTCGTTTGGACGGGTCCATTCACACCCACCACCGAGATCGTTGTTTGGGCTAGGACAACTCACTTCCGCCATAGAGACGAGGGGGACAGAGGGGACAGGCGGACTCTGCGCTGCCCCTGGTGGCCGGGCGTAGTCATCGTCAGAGAGCCCTCCTCTGCGACCCATTGTGGTCGCTGACTTGGTGCTGACAGCCTTAAGACAACAGGGATCCCAAGATCAAGGCCTTAGCACCTGAGCGGTGCCCTGAGAGCGCACGCCGGTGTGCTGCAGTACGCCGAGCAGATGGCGAATCTGTGCTAGCCCAAAGTGCACAACAGTTGAGCTCACTGAGCTCAGACCACAGGAAGATTTTGAAAAGGAAGCTTACTCTGAGTTATCTTCATACAGAAGCACTACCAGATATTGTATCATGCCCGAGCAGGTAGCAGTCTTGTCTTTAACAATTACGCGGTTGCTTCTCTGACATTACTTATCCTTTCCGGATCCCCTTATAAACGGGGAGCTGCTGTGAGGAATCACAGGTGATCCCTTTGTGATCTATAACTCGTCCTATAAATATGAATTAAGTGTTCCTGCTGCATAATTTCTCGGAGCGTTTTTAGTTGTCTATGTTGTTGATAAGCCCCAGAGCCCACAGGTTTGGTCAGTTGCTCTTAGCTCCTAAAGAGCGGGCACATCCCTAACTTCCAACAGGGGGCACTCCTGAGTTGTTTAATGTGAGTATTAATATGCTTGGTTTCCAAACACATTTCTTTTCCAAAGCGGTGAATGTCTTGTATCTCGCAATCCTACAACGTGCATGGGAATTTGACAATAAGAGAAGTTTAGTCGCTTATTTGGAGAGATTACTAAGCAAATAACAGAACCTCGAGTTCAAACCGGTACATTTTCTCAATACAGGAGCTTACCTGCCTGGCTTCTCCTGCACAACCACCACACACTCTACCATTCTTTAATACATCTCACCCACAGGAAGGAGTGTGTCAGATGTACAGCACTTACTGTGTAGAAGGGAACCTCCTTGGTACGTAGTATGTTTGCCAACTTACCACGATGTCAATTTCAAGCCACAGGACACTGCTGGATTCAGGATCTAAAATGGATAAAGGATTATACTACTGATTGATCAAAAGGAGCACAATGGGCTCCTGAGGGTTAAAACCAAGGGGGTGGGGTGTCAAACCAAGGGCCCTGTGCATGCTAGGTGGGTTCTCTCCCACTAAGCTAAAACTCCAGCCCACACCCTGTCTCAAGCTCTTTGCTGGCACTAACCTAAGGAACCATTTAGCCTTGGTAGCTGTCGTGCCAACACTTCAAAGGCAGAGCAGTGCTGATTTACCCACAACTGTGCCTTTTGTTTGAGATAAAATGTTACTCAGCAGCCCCAGTTACAGGTAATGAAACAGGCTCAGTGGTGTGCAGTACTTTGTTGTAATGGTTAACTGTATGTGACACCCCCCAACTTGCCTGGAACACCCCCAGGCACCTGTCAGATAATGCACTGCAAGTGTTTCTGGGAGAGCAATACTGAAAGTGGTGAACTCGATGAAGTAGGTGGTCCTCCCAGAGTGGTGGGCACCATCTACTCACACACACCTCCGCTGGAACACAAAGGTCCAGTCCCCTGTGAGGGGCATTCTTTACTGCTTTAGGGCAGGGATGACATCCTTTCTCCAGTCTCTGGACTGAAGCACTCAGACTCAACCTAAACCTTCAGCTGTCCTGGCTCTCGTATTGCTGACACCAGTTCTTAGGCTGTCTCTATAATGATGTAAACTACCCCACGTAATAAACATGTCATCCCACGTGCGCGTCTGTTCATCCCACGTGCGCGTCTGTGTCCATGATCCCACTGGTCTGTGTCCCAGCACCGACACTTGCCAGGGCCAGGCAGCTGCTCTTGCTTCACTCTACCAATGTTTCTACTCCCTTTGTTGTTACTTCATTGTTGTTGCTGTTGTTGTTTTTAAAGATTTATTTTATGTGTGTGAGTACACTGTAGTTGTCTTCAGATACACCAGAAAAGGGCATCAGATTCTGTAACAGATGGCTGTGAGCCACCATGTGGTTTCTGGGAATTGAACTCAGGACCTATGGAAGAACAGTAGGTGTTCTTAACTGATGAGCCATCTCTTTGTTGTTGTTGTTGTTGTTGTTGTTGTTGTTGTTGTTGTTGTTGTTGCTAGTGTGCTGGTGATTTTGAGAGAGCCTCTCTCCAGCCCTGGCTTGTGATTCTTGATCCCCCTCTGAGAGCTGGAAGGACGGGCCTCTTGCCTGTCTTCCTTCCAGCTCTCTTCTCACTGTTCCACAATCCATCCTCCCAGTGCAGCCTCTGCTGCCTGCCATTGAGGCTGAGTCCTTTTACCTCTCTGGCTTCAAATGCTGGCCAAGCCTCGCCTCCTCAGACCTTCCTGACTCCTTCCAGGGTGCCTCAAACCCTGGGTCCCATCCTCCTCTGATTATTCCAGACTTATCCTAAACAAACAAACAAACAAACAAACAAACAAATGGTTGTGTGTGGCATGAGTTCTCCGATCCTACACCCTGACCTCTAATGATCAAGATACAGTTGTTTAGTCGGGACTCGAGGCTGTAATTTCCACTGCTCAAAGCCACCCTGAGATACAGGGTGTGTTCAAGGCCAGCCTGAGCAGCGAGAGAAATGTGTCTCAAAATGAGTAGCATAAAAGGGCTGGAGAGATGGCTCAGTGGTTAAGAGCACTGGCTGCTCTTCCAGAAGGCTGGGTTTAATACTCAGCACCACATGGCAGCTCACCACTGCAGGTCCAGAGCATCCAATGGCCTCTTCTGGCCTCTAAGGGCACTAGGAACCAGACATGCAGACACTGCAAATACACACTTGCAGGCAAAATAAAAAGAGAATTATATGCAGAAAATAAAAAGAAAGAAAATTTCAAAAGCAAAAAATAGTTCTGGGAATATTGCTCAATGTGCAGCATCAGCCCCAAGAGGCACCACACAGAACAGAGGTGCAGTCCCAGCTCTCCGGGCGTGCCGAGGCTTACAACAGAGATGGGCCGGCAGGCACACCTGGCCAAGCAGCCTCAAGAAACAGTCTGAAAGAGCTGGGTGGGTGGTGGCGCATGGCTGTAATCCCAGCACTCGGGAAGCAGAGGCAGGCAGAYTTCTGAGTAAAAGGCAAGCCAGGTTTAGAGAGTGAGTTCCAGGACAGCCAGGGCTATACAGAGAAACCCTGTCTCGAAAAAACCAAAACAAACAAACAAAAAAAAACAAAAAACAAAAAACAAAAAACAAACAAAAAAAAACCCCACCTTGTTCTTGCACAGGACCCAACTTTGGTTCAGCAGACCATATCACAGCTGTCCACTGGTGCCCTCGTTTAACAATCAACATGCAAACAAGCCAAAATACAAGCCAAATACTCGTGCACTCAAAATAAAATTAATAAGTCTTTGAAAGTCAGAAGAAAAATAAGTGACTTGGAAAAAGTCTCATCAGGTGAGGAGGTTCAGCCTGGACCATGTGGCAAGAAAGACCCCCATCTCAAAACAAAAGAAAACAAGAAACCCATCTTCGTTAAGAGAAGTAGCGAGTCACATTCTCAGAAAGGTGGGAAGCGACTGGACGTGAGAAGAAAAGCCAGCCCACTGCAGAGAACACAGGACAGCAACTGGAGCAGCTGGGCAGTGGGGGAGCGTGCCAGGAAGCCAGGGAGGAACCGAGCTTTCGGGAGAAGGGGACGAAGAGGCTGGCAGAGAGGGCTTGCTGAGGGTTAAGAATGGAGCTCTGAGGCAGGGTAGGCAAGGACAGAGGCTCAGAGTTCTCGCTCCTGTGTCCCGGCAGCCAGGCAGCCAGGCAGCTGACTAGGGCGCTATCAGCTGAGCATGCTGCAAAGGTCTTGGGAGGGACCTTGAAGACCAACCCAAGTCCTTGGAAGCAGGCAGCTGGTGTTGCCTGATGAATGTGGCCTCGGATGGCCCCGCCTCATCCTGGGGTGTACCCAGGGGGAGTGTTGAGCCCTGAAGCTGGCCCCCGAAGGCCACTCCAGCTGCTGCAGAGCTGACCCCAGTGGCGTCACAGGGCGTGACTCAAGCCCCAGCAACAGCTCTGATTGGGACTGACGTCAAGGCTGGGGGCCCCTGACGGTGGCCAGCCTTGCAGGATAGCCAGAACCCTGTCTGCTGACCCTCTAGCTGGGCCATGGGGTGCAAAAGAGTCCAGCTGTCCCCTTCTGACATCTGTCCCCTGGGATCCAAGGCAAGGATTTCTCTACTCTCCACCCTTTCTGAGATGTCACTCCCCACCTCCGCCCTCTGTGGCAGACAAAGTGGCTGAGTAGAGGAGAAAATGGAAAAGTCATGTGGAGAGGGTAGCAGAGATGGTGACAAACTTGTCAGTTCCTCAGGTTGTGTGCTTGTGTCTGCTGTCTGACCTCAGGACGTCAGCGGGTCTGCCTTTCTTGGGTTTCAAGTGCTGTGTGTCCGTTCACTGTAAAGGCCTATATGTCTGGCCATGTGGGGTGTGAGTGGGGCTTTATTTCTGTGTCTGTCCCTTGGGTGCAAGATTATCCTTCCTCCCTGAAAATGCTGTGCATTTGTCTCCTTGAGAGCATGCATCTATCACTCCTGGGGAAGGAGTCTAATGTCCATCTTTGAGAAAAACCGTAGGATTCGGGTTGGGTCTATTTCTCTCCTTGAGGACTGCTGCTCTGGCCCTGGTTTCACGCTAAACAGGGACAATCTATCTTTACGGTATTCCAGCTTCTTGAGACGCTGGGAAAAGATCCAGGTTTCCTGCTTGGTTACCCCCCAAGGCCGCTCTCCTGGGGGGACCCAGGCTGGATGAGCAGGGCCAGTCAGCACCAGGCCTGCCTGGCTTGCAGCTGGGCACCGCTCCCTGCTAACACAGCATGTACCAACGAGGACAGGCCCCCCCAACACCCTCCCCTAACTGGCTCAGCTGCCACCTCCAACCCCCACAGCCACAGAGGGCCTGATTTATGGTCATGAGTGGAGGAAGACTTTGCCAGTGTCTGGGTCAGACCTTGAAGAGACCTCAAGTGCCCCCCCCCCCGCCTGCCAGGTTCAGGGCCCAACAAGACAAGAAGGGAGCCAGAGTGGTGAGGAAGATGAGCAGACAAGTGTCTGGGGGAGGCAGGCCTAAGGCAGAGGCCAAGGGTCCCGGGGACCCCTGGAATGCAGGGCCAGGCTGGAATCCAGCTGAGGTGCCTGGAATGGGCCTCTTGCCCTCAGAAGAGACAGCAGAGGCTCTTTTCTTCACCTGGCTCTGAGGTTTCAAATCCTGCTAGCCATCAAGGCCTTCACCAGATAGCCCCCCAAACTTGGAGCTGGGGAAAGGCATAGCAGAATCCTGAGGGCCTGCACTTAGCACAGGGCTCGAGACAGCTYGGGGGTAAACATGGGCTCCTCTGAAGGGAAGAATCGCTGCTGGCTGAGCTATGGGGCAATGAGACCAAGCAGGACATAGGTGAAAACCAAGCAGGCAGGAGGCTTGCCTGCCGACCTCACACTCTGAGAAAGCCCTTCGGTCCTGGGCTCTCTAAAGCCAGCTGTGTGTTGGAGAGGGACCGGGCTCACTCACACATTGACGCTAAAGCCCTCGAGAATCCCTAGCTCCACTCTCATGTGAGGCCATCCAGAACCACCCTTGTCTAGGATACGACCTTGATCTGCTTCTTGTGCCCAGGACCACAGAATGACCTCCCACCTCACAAGCCCCTCAGGACTGGGGTCACGTCTGTGGAACAGCGTATGTAGGTTAAGAGCAGATCTGTAGTCAGCTCAACAGCAACAGCACAGACAAGTTCCTCACGGCTGACCGCCAGTGGAGACTGGGTAGGCAGGACCAGAGGTGAGCACCCTCATCCACCCAGATCTAAAGAGAAAATGAGATGCTGCTGMGCCCACCTCAGAACCCACCCTTCCCAAGGCACGGTCACCTCAGGGCTGGGGAGGGGTACAGGGCCTCCGGGCACTGAGCCCAGCGTGGGTGGGGGGCAATAGGGAGGCAGGTTTCCTGGGTCTCCCAAGAGGACAAACAGTAGGCTTTGAGGCCTTGGAAAATCCCGCCCGGGATTCCAGGCCCTGCCAGCGTCACTGCCTTTTGACTATTGTCCCCATCGGAAACGGGCCCAGCCCCCGAGCAACAGGGACAGAGCCGCCATTGTGAGGCCCCAATAGGCTCAATGCCCCCTTGTTCGCCCTCTCAGCCCCTAGCAAGACTCGGAGGCCAGTTCTTCCAGTTGCTGGTGGAAAGAAAGGGTTTGCCTGCAGGCTCCAGCCTTTGGGTGGGGCAGGGCAGGAATCGTAGATCAGCCCCCACCCTGTGCCCCAAGTGCAAGAGTCYGGGAAAGGGACTGCTGTCAGTGGAGAGTCTTTTATTTGCAAAGCATTGGGCTGGACGGCCCAGTGGTCAGGAGACTGCACACACCCAGCACAGCCACTTAATTAATAAAGCCTGCGGAAGGCACTTCATTCCTCTGAAGAGGACTACCTTTTCCTGAAAAATACAGTGGCTAATGTTTAAGTACAGGCTTACCATGCCAGCACTCTGGGGGGG
>BDUI01005458.1:57806-69935 GCA_002335545.1 Apodemus speciosus
CCTGTCCTGAGGTACAAGGACAACGAGAGGGAACTAATCTGGGCATCAGCTACTACCATTCTGCCCGCAACCTGTGTCATCAAGAGATGGGGAAACTGAGTCTGGGTGAGGCACTGGCTTCTCTAACAGCAAAGGGAAGTGGGCCCGGGTGCTAGGGCTGCTGGGAAGGCTCCCTTAGAATGAGTTGTTGTCCCAAGATGCACATTCGGAAGTCGACCATGCTAGGCAGGGCCTGCCCAACCCCATGGACCTTTCTTAGGCCGGAGGCTGAAATGTACTCCCACATCTCAAATAAGGATGCGCAGCCGGAGCTCCTTAGGGAATCTCATGCTGAGGTAGAGCCCAGAAGTGCGTAGGTCTTCCTGACGGTAGAGTAGAGCCCCATTTTGCCCACTCTGATCCAGCTCCCCCCACCCCCATCGAGAGGCCATGTCGATGTTGCTGTGGGTGCCGGGCCAAGGGTAGTGAGAAACGGCTGTGAGGGTCCTGCCTTCAGGGCTCCTGTGAGATTCTGGAAATGTGTTGAAGCTAAGTGCAATGAAGGTGGCCAGCCCCCTGCCTCTTGCCAGCCTGCCACAGGCCTAAGGATGCTCTCAGTTTAGATTCATGTTTCTCTGGTCATCTTCACCTCCAGAGCTGGGTATCAAATCTGGAACTCACCCAGTTAAGGCAAATAGTCCTTCACTGAGAAACAGCCAGAACCTGCCTCTAAGCCCCCAAATGAGAGGCAGATAGAGACAGGAGCTAGAGACAGGAGCTAGAGAGTTTGATAGGTCACTTGGATACCGGTGGTGACTTCAGAACAATCTTCCTGCCAAGAATCCAAGAATTGCTGGCTGCATAGATCCAGCCGCCGGGATTGGCCGAGGGTAGGGGGACTCTGAGAATGTAGATCCAACAAAGCTTACATTAATATCAGCTACAGCGGTTCCCAGGCTCACCACACATCGAAACTCTCCTCGGACCCGACAGGGCTAGGTCTATTCCTTTTTCTGTTCTTACAAATGTGCRAACCGAGAAGTGAGAGGCCTTGGGCTCTGGCCTAGTGGTAGACTTGCTGGGCATCTGTGAGGTCCTAGCATCACCCCCTCCCACTCCACCACCCCAAAATAAAACGGGACTGGTAAGAGGGCTCAGGAGGCGGAAGTGCTTACCGCTAAGCTAACGGTCTAACTTCTATCTCAAGGTGGAAGGACGGACCTGATCCTTACAATTTGTCTTTTAGCTTCCACACACATGCTATGGCATGTGTGCGCACACATAAACWCGTGTGCACACACATAAACACGTGTGCGCACACACAAACACGTGTGCACACACGTACTCGAGTACACCAATTTTTCCAAGACAGGGTTTCTCCATATAGCTCTGGCTGTCCTGGAACTTGACTTGTAGATCAGGCTAGCCACAAACCCAGAGATGTGCCTGCCTCTGCCTCCCAAGTGCTGAGATTAAAGACGTGCGCCACCACACCCTTCTAAAACCGTGGGCATTTTTTTCTTAACCAATAAATATTTTTTAAAATACTTAAAAAATAGCCCAAATCATACATTGCCCTTTATTTTTCCCAGTGTGAGAATGCTGAAACAGACCTGAGACCTGAGGCCAGGTCTGTCTTGCTGCTCAAGTCTCTGGGTTAGGCCCTGTTCACTGTGGGCCCAGCAGCCAGCAGTAACTAGAGGCTTCCCACATTAGGAACTAGTTCATGCTGCATGTGTAGGGTAAACATCTACAATCCCAACACTCAGGAAGAGGAGATAGGAGGGCTGACAGCTTGGAACAAACCGAGTTACACAGCAAGTCCACCCCACCTGTGCACCATGGTGAGCCGTGTGTTTGCGTGAGAAAGGGAAGCTAGTCCCAGTGTTTCCTTAATGGCTGCATGAAGCAGGCAGGCTTCATGGTGACCTGCCACCTACACGTGAGTAACTGAGGCTGACCAGATCATTGGTGACATCTAAGATTTGCCCAGGGCTATTGTTGTCTTTTATATAATCACAGCAAAATGTCTAGTGATGCCAGAGAAAGATTCAGTTTCAGCTACGTGTCTATTTTTTATTCAATATATTAAATATATTAATCAGAAAAGTCACATCCTATAAATCCAGGAAAAATACACAAATATAAATCAGAATCTGTCAATCACCTTCTGGAGTGACAGTTATGTACACATGGAAAGAGAGCGGAAGAGATCTCAAGTCGGAGGCTGGAAAGGCTTGCCCAGCTGGTGGGGGCCCCACCCCTTCCTCCCAGCCCCCACCTCAACCTCTTCCTTTCTGTATTTACAGTAGCGTCAGCTTATTTACAACAGAGTGGTACATGTTAAAAATGGTTTATCTTACAAAAACACACGAAGGCCAGGACTGAGCTGAAGGGATAAGACAAACAGTGGGGGTCCCCCCTGTGAATACACCCCTCCTCCCAGGTCTGGAGCTCCCTGTCCATCTTCTGGAGTGAGGAGGTACGTCAGTCTTAGCTCAAAAACAGGTTGTGGGGTGGGGCGGTCTGGGGGTCCGTGGGCTATGGGCTTAAAGGCACATGGGTGACAGAAGAGCACACATGCGTGTGCACGCGTGTTCAGGGCAGGGGTCAGAAAGACAAGGTGTCCATAAAGATCTTGTCCACAATAGGTGGAGGGGGCACCAAGTCCTCCAGCTTGAGGCAAAAGATGCGCTGCAGGCCTTGGGTGCACAGGGTCCGAAGCTCGGGCAGTTTGCCCAGCAGACGTGACAGGCAGCTGGCCGGCTGCGGGTCTCCTGCCACGGTAGCCATGTGCTCCTTCAGACAGCCAGCAATGCGGTTCTGCAGCTCCTCCACCCGCCGGGGGTCCTGGAGCCCGTGTCGATCTGCAGCGGGAGATGGAGAGTTAGCCGCTCAGTTGACACCCCCTCCCCGACAAGCCCCCCAACCCTCTAGCATGTCCCATAGGAACCCATTTTCCACCCTGGTCAACAGTGAATGGCTGGCCGAGGTTCAGACAAAAATCACAAAACCCTAATCCAGGTTTTCTGAGGTACAGGTTCCACACTGTCCTAAAATCCTAGAGTCTCACAGGAGTGACTTAGGGACACCACCAGAGAGAGCTGGGTACAGACCCCACTTCCCACCCTTTCAAGCCCCAGCTTCTGGTCTTATTCTATTCAGGAGGGTCCCCTAAGAAATTTAAGTAGAAACGGGAGCAGAAGCAGAAGGGACCCCGAAACCGCTACATTTAACACCAGAGCCCATACCCTGTGACAGACATGCTAAAATCCACGACAGGAACACCACTGTGGCTGACAGAGTGGCCGCCGCTTACGGAAACAATGAGGAGGGATCCTAACGGAGCTGAAGCTGGCCCTGTTTCTGAACCATGGCCTGGCTAYCCAAGAGCAGAATTCAAAAACTTCACGTATGCACGCTCCTGTGTCTTGTGAGGCTAACAGGAGGGTTTTAAAACAAACTGAAACCCTAAGTGTCCACAGTCACACCCTGGGAGTCTGGGGTCATTCAGAGCCTGATTTAAGCTTTAGGGGCGAACAGAGCCAAATCCCTTTACAGGTCCTAACATCCCAATGTTGCAGGCACTCTAGGGGCCCCCAGAGTGTTAGAAGCTGCCTATCCAACAGTCCTGCAACCCTCGGGCCCAGTCCGGTGCCTGCCACTCACCAGTGATGAGGACCAGAGCAGAGAGACAGGCGAAGGCAGGAACATCGACGCCCAAGCTGTGCAGTGACCGAGAGAAGGCCAGGATGTTGTCGATCCAGTCGCCAAAGCCACGGGCACACTGCAGCCGGTGCAGCACCAGGCCTGAGCAGAAGATGAGCTTCCCCTCCCCGGGCTTAGATCTGGCGGGAGGCAGAGAACAGTCAGGACTCAGGGTCCAGGCAGGCTGGGGCAGCAGGACCAGACCAGAGAGATGGCAGGCAGCGTACCGGTAGGCCAGGCGGAGGATGAAGAGCTCCAGGAAGGCGGACTCTAGCAACAGGTCTTGGTCTCCCGGGGAAAGCTCAATGAAGCCAGGGATCTTTTCTGCCCACTTCCGAATAACGTCCAGGGAACCGGAGAGCAAGTCATAAAATTGTTGCACGTCACCCGCATCTTCCTTCCCAAAGCGGGGCAGCACCAGTTCCTGGAACTGAAAGGGACACAGGTAAGTTCCACAGCAGGGCCTGCACACACTGCACCACACAGCAGTGCCATGCACTGGGTCCACTGCAAGGCCTGCACCACGCAGCTGTGTCGCGCACCAGCTACACCACACAGCAGTGTCATACACTGGTTGCACAGCACAGCCTACCCCAGCTGCACTACAGAGCTCTCGTGCACTGGGACACCAGATCCAGGAGTGCAGAAGAGCCCTAGGCTGGGCCGATGTGCTTGTCAATCCCCACGGGAAATCCCAGGGCTATGGCAGCTGTTTGTAACTGGCTCCCTGACTCCACGCCCACCCCGGTACATTTCTCCAACKAGCCAGCGCAAAGTGGGGGAATCCTTGTTTCCTGATGTTGCCCTGGAGGGAGAGCCTTTCCCAGCAGGCACAAAGGCCTTGCATATGTTCTCAGGGCAGGGTGGACAGGCAGGCAAGACCTCACCTTGGAATAGTCCAACTTGGCAGTGCTAGGCCCGGAGTCCAAGTGTGCCCGGATGAGGGAGGTGAGGAGATTGGTAGGGGAGGCGTCTGGGGGCTGCTTRGGTTTTGAAGGTAGCCGGCCTCGCCGGCCCTTTAGGCTGTCTGTCCGGACAACTGCAGAAAAACAGGCAGTTATTGAGAAAGGAGGCGAAGGGACCTGGAGAAGGGGGGTCTTCAGTGCACACTATACACCCCACTTCCCAGAAATCAGAGACGGGGAAACCAGACCACAGCACCCCACAAGGCCCTCCCCATCCCACCCTTTTGGGTGGAAACTACACCTGCTTTTAAGGGCTGGGATCGAGAGGTGGGAGCGGGAATTAGGTGCAGATACTGGTGAGCCCGGCCGGCTGTCCCGCCCATCAGGTTGCCTATGCCAAGGGCACCATCTTGCCACCCACCTTCCTTCACCATGCCCACAGCCAGGCACTTCTGGAAGCGACAGAACTGGCAGCGGTTCCGCCGCCTCTTGTCCACAGGGCAGTCCTTGTTAGCCAGGCAGATGTACTTGGCACTTTTCTGTACTGTGCGCTGGAGGGGGTGGGGGGAGAGGACACGGAACAGGCTGTCAGAGCATGGGGTTGGGGGGGGTGGAGAGCCCAGGGGAGGGGACCGTCCAGATCCKGTGGCCGATGCAGACAAAAGCGTTCTCTGTTCATAGCTATTTTCCTAACATTTGGGTGTAGGGGAGGGAGAATGGAGGGCCAGAGCGGGAGAGAAGTCTGGGAGACACTGGAGGAGGTTCCTGCCTCAAAGGGAAGATCCCAGAGCCCAAGACCCGGGGCTAGGAACTCCCAAGGCTGTCCAGACACCTGCTCTAACAGGTGTCCACATGTGTCCACCTGCCCTTTCCTGGGGCACAGAGGAGAGGGCTAAGGGGTAGAGGGGAAGCCAAGCAGGCACCCAGCACTGGGACAAACACACAGCCTGTTCCCAAGTCCACCCCCAGCAAAAACCAAACCCTCTGCCCGTGTTCTTTCATCCAGCGCCAGGGACACAAGTGCCTGTGGCCCCTCGCCCCCAGGCCGGGGGCGGGAGAGAACCAGAGGCTGCCCACTAGGTTTTTCTGTTCCTGAACAGCACTGCAGGCCACACACACCTTCTGCCCCCTCCCCAGCTTTCTGCTGCCCTAGAGAGCTGTGCACCCTGGAAAATAAAGGGTCCCAGCCCCTAAGATGGCACCCCTGTGCCCTTCCTGCAGGACAGAACCAGCTGGGAAGAAACCTCAAGGTTTCCCAAGGATCCACCCCATCCCCACCTCCAACAGGACGTAGTCACCCAGAACCACAAAATACCTTGAAGAAGCCCTTGCAACCCTCACAGGTGCGGACCCCATAATGCTGGCATGAAGCGTTGTCCCCACAGACAGCACAGCGGCCCTCGCTGCCACCGGAAGTCCCACTCCGGGTCTTGGTGGAGGTCACGGGCGCATCCAGGACACCGGAAATGTCGCGGTTCGGAGAGGCGGGTGCCAAGCCCGGGAAAGCCGCAGGCATGGAGTAGCTCTCTCCGTCCCCAAGCTGGTGGGTGGCTGGTGGTGGGAACAATTTCAGGGAACTCTGGGCCAGGCTGGGGCTGGGACCAGTGGGAGGACTGAAGGAGAAGAAGGTGGGAGGCGGTGGAGGCCCAGAAGCCTTGGGCAACTGCTCTGTCCATGCCCGAAGGCCTTCATAAGTCTGGCTGGGGGAGAAGTGGCCAAATGAGCCGTCCCAGGGAGAGAGCTGGGTCGGCTGGAAGTTGGGTGTGGATGGCGAGGGGGCTGAGCAGGGACTGCCGTAGTARTCGGAGCCGCTGGAGGACAGGGTCTCATCTAAGGGGCCGCTCAGGGCGCCAGGGTAGCAGCCGTACACCTGGAAGTCTTCGAACTTGAAGGAAGCCGAAGCGGGGGAGGTGGTGGAGGAGGAGGAGGAAGACGTGGAGGAGGCGGAGGAGCAGGCCGAGGAGCACGGCTGGGCTGTCCCCGGCAGCTGGTACAGGAAGGTGTCGAACTCTCCAGTGTACCCGTCCATGAAGGTGCTGAAACTGGGCAGAGGAGCAGGCGCGGCGGGCGCCGTCTCGGGGCTGGCCAGGTCCATGGTAGGCTTGCCGAACTCAAGGGCCAGGGGGTCACCTGTCAGGTGGTCACGCGGTCCTGGGCTCGTCGCTGGTGTTCCATATTGAGCTTGGATACAGGGCATCTCTGGAGAGGGAGGAGACCAGAGGGAGGGAGGGAGGGAGGGAGGGAGGAGGGGTCAGTAAGGGAAGCAAGAAACTTGGTAGGCCCAGGAGAGCCCAGGTGTCAGGCCTGGACCAGGAGGCGGGTGTCAGGACCACAGAACCCAAGAATCCTAATCCCACAGCCCAAGCGCTATCTCAATGAGCCACAAAGCTCATAGGCAGAGACCCGGTCAGTGAGAAGACCAGCCACACCCCAGTGGGCCTGGGAACTAGGAAAGGCATCTATCCAGCATGTCCCCACAGGAACAGGGGGAAGCTGTGTTCCTCCAACCCCCCAGCCTCCCTGTTCACGGGTCGGAGCTGGGAGAGGCAACCCACAGAGCTTTAGCCCACCTCCCAGAAGCAGATCTGCTGACTTTTCAGCCAGTCACTCCCTGGGAATACATTCGCAGGCACACCCCGGGCCCTGTACACCCCTTCCTGACCTCCCCACACAGCGTCTGTGGAGACAGACATCCTGGAAATGGAGTAGAAGCTTCGAGTCAAGGTACAACTGTCTACCACGGTAGTCCTAGGGGAAAGCAGCACCAGACAGCAGCCCCACTTCACCCCTGCATGCGGATCCCACAGGCACCCCGATCCTGCCATCTGTGGCTACACACCCACTCTATACTTTCTGAGATGTTTCTGGGAGTTGGGGGGAACTAGGTCCCCTCACTATCCCCAGCTCCTCAATGGGTTGGGTAACATCGCTACAGAGTTTTAAATACCATCTACTGGGGGCTGGAGAAATTGCTCAGTGGTTAAGAGCATGTACTGCTTGCTCTTCCAGGACCAAACCCAGTTCCCATAGCTCCAGCCCCAGGACATCTGACTTCTCTAGCCTTGTAGGACACCCATCCATGTGCACACACAGAGAGACACATATAAATGCAATAAAAAACAATTAAAAATTCAAAAGCAAAACCTTAAATATCGTATGTCGAAGAGAGGTGAGGAACTGAGCAGGAAGATCCAGAGAGTAGTCTCCAGACTGGAGAAAGGGCAGCTCTCAAAAGGAATTTCTCAGCTAACCCAGTCACTTATCTTTTTATCTATTTTTATTTTTTCATGTAAATTGACGTTTTGCCCGCATGCGTGTGTCTGTATGAGGGTGTCAGATCCCCCTGGAACAGGAGTGACAGACAGTTGTGAACTGCCACGTGGATGCACTTAGCTGCTGAGCCATCTCTCCAGCCCCTAAGCTGGTCGTTTTATATGATAACACTCGGAGCCCAGCAGCAGATGCAAGCTAATTAGGAGAGTGGAGGACCCTACTAGTGGATACACAGAGACAAGCTTTCCCTCTGCTAAAGCAGATCTTGTTTCCTGTAGCATCCAGCAAAGGTGACAAACCCAAAGCACCTGAATGACCAGAAGGAGACCCTTAAGTTCGCATCTGGTCAAAAAAGCCTGAAGCAGAGGCTCTGGGACCTAGGGTCCCTTCCCACCTCCAAGTCTGCAGACTTCCTAGTTGAGAAGACAAGCCACACAGGAACTCAAGCTGGAGCCGGGGGTGGGGTGTGGGGGTGGGGTGGGGCGGGGGTACTGGGAAAAAGACTGTCACCACCTGCTGGCCCTTGAAGCCCTCTAGTCTCAGTATTTCTCCCATCCCCCATCCCACCCCTAGGTGCCTGGACACCGCTGGCCAGGCATACAACTTCCCAGAAAACAGTAACACCCCCCTCCCCCGCCCCAGTTCCAGCCCCACCTGCCGTGTGGCAAGTCCCTCGGGCATACAGCACCTTCGAGAAATAAATATGGCCACTTCTGCCTCTGTTTGCAAGAAGAAGCCTGGGCAGGGATGGGTTGGGGGTGGAGGAAGAAGGGTGGCAGCCAGTCAGGACTGGGCATTTGTTCCAGCTCCATTCAAATCCTGTTTCTCCACTTGGACATCCTACATCCGGATCAACCCCCACCAACCTACCCTGCTTCAGGCAGATAGCCGGCAACCCAAGATACAGACCTGCACCTAGCCTCCTGAGGGGGTGGGGGTGTCTCAAGGAGGAGGAAGAGGCGGGGTTGAAGGAGGGAGTGGGAGAATCCGGCTTGGGGCAGGTCCTGGCAACACGGTGGCTAGCACCTGTTAGGTGAACAAGCCCGCGGGCGCACCCTAACAGATTCAATAGAGACCATTAGGGTCCGCAAAGCTGTCTGGGATGTCAGAAGGGTTCTCCCCTAGTCAGTACCATACCAAGACTCTATCATGAGTAACTTCCACCCAGTCTCCACGTGCCACTTTCCGTGGCCGCACCAGGCTACCGCTAAGCTAAGCTCCTACGCTTCTAGATACTCTGACAACTTAATCTAACACAACAATTACCCCGCCAATCTAGCTAGCCATTTCCTTCAGCAATCCCCAGGTCTTCCTGCACCGTTCAGAAAGTTCGGTAAGGGAATCAGAAAATTTAAG
Organism: Apodemus speciosus; assembly: GCA_002335545.1. Taxonomy (NCBI): domain Eukaryota; kingdom Metazoa; phylum Chordata; class Mammalia; order Rodentia; family Muridae; genus Apodemus; species Apodemus speciosus. Next base: position 67,028 of record BDUI01005458.1, read on the forward strand.
TACAGCCTATAAAGTGTTAAGTAAACACTGGGGAAAGGGGCTGAGAGCCCGGGGAAGGAGACCCGTGGAAATCCAATCTTACTTGTACTTGGATGGATCCTAGCAACGCTCAAGTTCGGAGTACCTTCTCCACGTCCCATGCTCAGACAACCCCCTACCCCGCAATCAACATCCAAACCCAGAGTAGAGTGCCTCACACTGGGCATCGTAAGGGGAAAAACTCCTCTACAAGCATCCACTACCTACCGACACCAAGCACCTTGCAGACCCTTCGTCCACTTCCTAAASCTCAAGCCCGTGCTCACTCTACTCCAGGAGCTAGCCTTTAATACCAAAAATGCACCCTACACACCTCTCCTCGTAAGCCGACCCGAAAACACCCTTTCCGCCCGCGCGTACACCCCATCTCTTTCATGCACCGTCCCTAGAAACAGACGCACGCTCTCTGAGGGGTACCTACCCGGCCGGCTCCCGCTCCCCGTGGCCGGGACCAGCGACCCAGTCGCAGCCTGGTCCCGCGTGCGCTCCGCAGTCCTTCTCGCACACTCCCCCAACTTTCGCAGCCTCCTGCACTGGGGCTCCCCTGGCGAGCCCGACCCACCTCTTAAGCGCTCCGTGACGCATGGAGAGGGGCGGGGGCGCCACTGACGCACACAACCCGGCGAGCTTTGGCCATACAAGGGCGAGGGGGGCGGCGCGGTTCCGGCGGGAGGCGGCCAGGAGGAGGCGCGGGGACGGGGAGCCCGAGGGGGCGGGGCGAAGAGGGGGGGCCTGGAATGTCTGCGCGCGTGACGCACGCGGGGTTCCATTGACGCAGGGAGTGCGGATTGTTTGATCTATAAATAGTTTTCCTCTCGCCCGCTGCGCCGGCTAAATATAGTAGCTTCCAGACCCACTAGGCTTCCCAAGCAAGACCCGGGATCGGGTCCCGGGGTCCGAAATAACCGACCAGGAGGGGGTGTTGTAAAGCCGCGCCCGCAGGGCTTCCCCAGAGCAGGATCTCCTCCCCTCCAGCTGCTCCCGGTGCCAACAGCGCCCTCTCCCTCCTGTCCATCCCTACCCCAGGCCCTGCTCTGCCTTTGTCCCTTTCTCAGTCTGTCCTGGACACCTAGGGTGTCACTCTCTGCCACTCTGGGCAGCCAGGGCAGTTCAGAGCTGAGGCAAGCAATTCTGGGACACACCCAGAAGATGGGAGGTGGGCCCTGAGGTGGGCTGGGCCCGTGCCTCAGCCTTGGCAATATGCAGGGTCTCTAGCCCCAGGAATGACAGTTAGAACCCCAGCTTCGCTCTTGGCGACTGGCTGGCGCTCTGGCCTTCAAAGTCCCTTCCGAAAAGAAGGCTTTGCCAGGATGGGTCAACGGGCTCTGCTCCACACTGATGCTGGTTTCTCAGCGGTGGCCTCCATAACCCCTCACAGGATGGATGCACCCTAGTTGAGAAATTGCCGAATTTCAGAACCGGGTGGAGCCTGAGAAATCTTTCCAAACTCATGCCAATTCTTCCCCATTTTATAAATAGACTCAGAGACATAATGGCACTTGTTCAAGGTCACTAAGCTGGGTAGTAGCAAACTGGGGTCTAGAACCTAGGGCAATGACCTCCATCTCCAAGGAGCCCATTTCACACTCTCCTGTCAATCCCTGGTCCCAGTCCCTGATGGGGACCACTGGCCTCCCCACTACCTGCTCCAGCAGTGGAAAGAGAGCAGCTGTAAACAGTAACCGCTTGCAGGGAAGCCCCCCCCACCCCCCACAGGGCTGTACTCAAAGTACAGACCCTGCAGGCTGCAGCCACCTAGAGCTGTCACCCTACAGGTCACCTCTCCATCCCAGTCTAAGCTTAAGGAACACCTCATTTGCTAGCAAGGTAAGAAAGAGAAAGAAAGGGGTGTGGAGAAATGGTTCAGTGGTTAACTTTCCCCACCAGCAATTCCCTTTGCAGTATCTCTGTCCTACCCAGCACACACACACACACCATTTCTGCTGCCAGCCACAACAAGCGCCAGCCCACCAGTACAGCAGACTAACCGAGACTATCCAATGACCTCCTATTCTGGTCATAACTGTTTGTTGTTGTTGGTTTTTTTTTTTTTCTTAAGATGGGCTGAGGGCGTAGCTCAGGGGTAGAGCTCTTGCTTGCCTCGCGTTTGTAACCTGGAGTCTATCCCATCACCACAAAAGACCTCCCTAACCAGCCTGCTACTTCTTTCTAATCCCTGTCCCCTGCAGGTGGGACAGCTTTCATACACTGCTGATGTCATTCAGTGATATGCTCAGAAGTTACCGGAACCCACCGAGCTAACTTGTAGTCTTGCGGCAATTGAGTCTGGGCTGTCCCAAGCCACCTTCCAAAGAGCATAAAGCCACCTAGGAGAAGATGAAGTGTGGACAGGATGATGCCCCCGGGAGCCATCCTGCACCTTTCCCCCACCCCCACACCCCGTCATCCATAGTTGGATTTTTCTTTCCTTGGGTCTCTGCACAAAAGTCTTCTCGGGCTTTGTTTAAATATGGAAGCAACTACTATCGTGTATGCCCTCCCCACTTGAAGACAGGACCCAGGGGTTACATGAGGAGGGACGCCTTTGTGCTAAAGGACATATAATCTTAGCCCTTGTTATGTCACATCTGACTCCCCACTTTATCTCTCCACTCAGCCCCGGATACCTCTCTCTACTCCCAAAGTGTTTTTTAATATGCCAGCAAGACAATCCAGGACGGTTCTTCCCTCCAGCGGAAGCGGGTGCACTGTCCGGTTTCAGCAGGGGGTGCGGAAGCCTAGCCTTGGCCATCCTGGGTTCTAGCGTTATCCTCCTCCCCACCATTTTGCCCTTGCAAAAAGTGGCACAGAAGCAGGGCAGTGGTGGCGCATGCCTGTAATCCCAGCTCTCTGGGAGGCAGAGGCAGGC
>BDUI01005459.1:38818-49275 GCA_002335545.1 Apodemus speciosus
ATCTCACAGCCATAACTCTGACTCATAACTGTTCCTGTCTGAAAGAATTACAGGGATGGAAATGGAGAGGAGCCTGAAAAAAAGAAGGTCCAGTGACAGACTTTAAGTGGGATCCAGCTCAAGGGGAGGTACCAAGGCCTGACACTATTACCGAGGCTATGGGGCACTCASAAAAAGGGACCAAGCGTGACAACATTCCAGACGACCCAGCAAGCAGCTGAAAGAGTCAGATGCAGATATTTGCACCCAAGCAATGGACAGAAGCAGCTGATCCCTGCTGTTGAATTAGGGAAGGCTGAAAGAAGCTGAGGAGAAGGGCAATCCTGTAGGAGGACCAGCAGTCTCAATTAATCTGGACCCCCGAGATCTCTCAAACACTGGACCACCAAACAGGCAGCATACACCAGCTGATATGAGGCCCCCAACACACATACAGTAGCGGACTGCCGGGTCTGTACTCATTCCGAGAAGATGCACCTAACCCTCAAGAGACTGGAGGCCCCAGGGAGTTTAGAGGTCAGGTGGGGTGGGGGTGGGGACATCCATGTGGAGACAGGGGGAGGGGAGGAGGTATGGGATGTGGAACAGTCAGAGGGTGGAGAGGGATTGRCGGGGAAAGGAATAAAATATGGAGTGTATAAAATAATTAATAAAAATATTTATTAAAAAATACGTTGCAAGTATTTTTTAGCTGGGTGTGGAATTTTTGTGTGTGTGTAAATTTGTTTCTGATCCAAAGGTTAATGTGGCCACATATGAGACAATGTAACAAACATACATTATGCCGAGTCCCAAGGGAATGACCACCAAATTTTAGCTGGATGATCATTCAGGGTTCACAGYCTTGCCACTGTGGGCTTATTGGCACAACTTCCTGTACTGCATAAGAAATACTCTGTCTCCGCGACGACGTTCGCCCTCTGCTGGCTAGAAGAAGATCCTTCCAATGTGTTTGACTATGTTGCCCCCTAGGCATTCAACTCAGTCTGTGGCTCAATTTCAGAAGAAGARTATTGCTTTGCTAGCTAGAGAATGTAGTACCTTGCATGCATTTTCAGGAGGTATCAGGGCACAGACATGACTCCAATCCTCAAGGTCTTCTCTCAAGGACCATGACAACTTGAGAACCTTGGAAAAGTATAATCAGCACTGAAAGTCGGAAGAGTTGGATGCACGCAAGTGATAAAATTGATGTCTTGATGTGACAGCCCAGAGTGCAGGGAATGAAGGTAACTGTCCTTCTCTGGAGCTCTGGGATTTACAGAGGACAGAGATACATGTTTTCTAAGGCGACTCTTTCAATCACACCAGCAAGGATGGCTTTAGAAAATACAGCATAACTTGTCTTAGCAGTCAGACATTCACCGTTATCATTTGTGACTGTCGGGGACAGCCTTCTCAGTCAGCTGATGCTGTGTCTCGTCTCAAAGGTCACAYTCGAAACAAAGTCTAGTTTCACAGAAAAAAAAAAAAAACAGAGACAGAGCTTTTTTTTTTTCTCCTCCCACAATATAGGCTTTCTCTGTTTAGCCAGAGTGGCCTCAGATTCATAAATCTACCTGCCTCTGCCTCCCAAGTCCTGGGATTAAAGGTTTCTCACCCCGTTCCTTTCCAGGACCCCTCAGTAGGATTCATCCCACATCTTGGGGACCAAGGCTAGGGTGCATAGCAACTTCATGTCTACGTTATACCACTGGCCAGGAGAAATGGGTTACTTTGGATGTTTTGGGGGAATTCTCTCAGGGTAGCAAGAATCCTGGAATGGACACAGACACCATTTTGAATACAACAACTGGGGTTGAGCTGTGTGAATCTGGGGCTGAAGCAGTGGTTCTTTGCTTTTAGGCAGATCAAAGCCCTTCCGAGTCTCATAAAAGCAAGACAGCAGCAGTTACAGTTGGATTCTAAACTAAAGTGAGGACCTGCCACACTTGCTACCTAAATTCAGGAAGTTGACGGATGTGCAGGGATGTGCTCCTGGAATCTGAGGATGTCCTTAGATTCCAGGAGCCTTCCCATCAATAAGCAGAGAGAAGAAACTCATTGGGTCACTGCCCATGGCATGACTCCCTTCTGACTGACTCTTCAGAGCAGTAGGCAGACCCTCTCAGGGGCCTCTGGGAAGCCCTGGGGCTAACCATAGCATTGCCCAGACATCTTCCTTTCAAACAGTTTTAGTCCAATTTAAAGTCTTCTACTTTGGATTCTGAAGTTCACAATTAGGTAAGGTGACTCTTTTGACCTTTATTTCTAAGCAGCAGCCAGAGTTGGAGACAGTTGGCAGCTAGCGTCCCGCAGGATGCCGGGGGCCATCTGCCCTGGACAACTGCTTTCCTGACAGAACTTCCTGTGCAGGGCAACACTTCCGTTCCCCGAGACGTTGCTCTTTCCGGAAATGCTTTCACCTCCTGGAATAGTTTCCCGGAAGTTGTAACTGGAGAGCGGTTGGACCAGTGTGTGTGTGTGTGTGTGTGTGTGTGTGTGTGTGTGTGTGTGTCCATGTATTTCCTGTTAGATATGGGGAGGGGAGTGTTGGGAGCTTGGTTGGGAGGTTGGCAGGGGTCACCTTAGTCATGGGCTTGGCCTTTCTGTGTCAGATGATGTCCCCAGCGGTGTGCCAGTCTGCTTGGATGGTTCTCCAGCCTTCTCTCTTCTCCTACTCATGTCCTGACTCCGGCATTTGATGCCTTGACACTGAGGTGTCAGAAGAGCTATGGGGAGCAGCCCTTTCTTAAGCACTCTGCTTCAAAACCCAAAGGCACAAGGCTGGGCTTGGCTGTGGTAATACTGTCTTCTCCCTGTGGATGCCATGTGCCCTACGCATAGCCTCACTGTCAGGAAAGCACTTTGTGTCTCAAAACAAGAGGCATCAAATAAACACAGACCTGTTTGTTGGGCCCCTAACAGCCCTGACTTCCTCCCTCGTGTCCAGACCCTGTCTTAGTTGAGATTCCCATACTTGCCCTCCACATAGTGTTAATGAGTCTGAGCAAAGACAGCAGAGGCCTTAGGAATAAAAGCAGGGCTTCTCTCCAGCCAGGGAGGCATTGGAGGGACTTTGGTGGTTGCTGTGAAGGTGTCCTCTTACCAAAGATGGTCTCTACTCCTCTAAGTGTCCTTGTTTAGGCAGAGCTAAGTCCGAATGTCCCCTAAGCAGTACTGCATACCTCACAATGGCCTGCTCTGGTCTGACCGAGGATGCCCCCATAGACTCTTTTCCCAGAAGTCACTTGGGCCTATGGTGTTTCACTGCAGCAGCTAAAGCACCAATGAGAGCCTTCTTCAGAGCCAGCTGCATTTTTCCAACACAAGAGCCATCTTCTTGAGCTTAGCACAGGGTCTTAACGACACTGGCACCAAGTGTCTAGGACTTATTTAAGTGTAACTGCAAGTGGAGCCCTGTTGAAAAGCCAACTCTTCATGTGCCCATCATCTCTGGCAATACACCACACTGTTCTCTTTTTTGGTGAATTTGACCATTTTAGGCACATCATATAAGTGGAATCATGCAGTGTTTGTCTTTCAGTGTCTGAACTTGTTCTACCTCTGCCAATGACCTCAAGGTACATCCATGATGTCTCACGCTGCAGGATTGCTTCCTAAGGCTGAAGAGTATTCTCTAGGCATACTTTTTGGGCTACATTATTGGGTTCTTACATCAACCACCCTTTCAGCCCTGCTCCCCCAACACTAGTTAGGAGAGAAAGAAGGTTAGAGGGGGAAGGGGGCACAGACCTCTTCAGACTACTTTCTGTTGTCAGAATATCTCCAACCAGCAATCCAGCAATCCAGCARTCCAGCAATTCAGCAATCCAGCAATCCAGCAATCCAGCAATCCAGCAATCCAGCAATCCAGCAATCCAGCAATCCAGCAATCCAGCAATAGCAAATGCAGCAGTAAGAGCCAGCAGTGTCTGGGACCAGCAGCAGCAGCAGTGGGGGCAGCAGCAGCAGTAGGTGGCGGGGCAGCCACAGACTGTCTCGGGTTCCTCCATTTATACCGTCTCCCCAGAAGTCTAAATGTAAACTATCTGCAGCTGGCAAAAATCACGCTCCTTCTAGAGCAAGAGACAATCATAGTAAACAGCTGTGGACAGACTAAAGCAGGCCCATATCTCACACCAGGGATCAAAACAAGAACATATTCACATAATACAAATATTTTTTTGAGACAGGGTTTCTCTGTGTAGCCCTGACTGTTCTGGAACTCACTCTGTAGACCAGGCTGGCCTCGAACTCAGAAATGTGCCTGTCTCTGCCTCCCAAGTGCTGGGATTAAAGGCGTGCACCACCACTGCCTATTGGGTTTTTAAAGAAAGCAAAATCCTCACTACAGTATTCCATTCTGTGTGTGTGCACCAGTTCTGCCTCCGGGCTTCCGCCTGACATTTAGATGCTTTCCGCTGCTTGGCTGCTGTGAACAACGGAGTGCGCGAATACACCCGAGACAGAGCTTTCAAGTCTCTCAAGTAAACACCAGGTTGTCACATCTCCTGCTAGTTCAAATCTTAATTTCTTGAAGAAAAACTGGCTGTGCTATTTGGCGCCTTTGCCAATGGCGTACAGAGGTTCTGATTTCTCCACGGTCCCTTCCACACTGATTCAATTAAGATACAGAGCCGATTGAACATGAATGAGGTGATACGCCACTGTGCCTTTGACTTGTATTTTCCTGACGGTGAGAAAGGTTGAATTGTTTACATTTTTGTTGGTCAGCGAATAGTTTCCCCGGAAGGAATGAAATGGCAAGCTCTTGGCCCATTTTAAAGAAAATCATTTTACATGTATGGATGGCTTGCCTGTATGAGTGTCTGCATACCACATGTATGCAGCACCCATGGAGACCAGAAGAGGGCGCCTTATCGCTTGGAATTGTGGTTACAGGCAAGTGTGTGCTGCCACGAGGTTCCCAGGAATTGAGCCTCGGGAAGAGCAGCTGCTCTTAACCACTGAGCCAATTCTCCCGTCCACCTTTGCCCTTCTTAAAATTGTTAAGTTTTAAATTTTTTTGCTGTTGAGTTGCAGGAGTTCTTTATATAGTTGTATACTAGCCCATTATCAGGTCTATGGGTTGAAAATGCAGTCTCTGGTTCTGCAGGCTGCGTCCCAGCTCTTGTTATGCCTCGGCTGTGCAGAAGCTTCTAGAAAGATGAAGTCTCACTTGTCCTTTGTGCTCTTGTCTCTACATGCATGAGATCGTAACTAAACAGAACGCAATGAGGTTTTCCCATCAGCTTGTTTGTTTTAAGGTTTTTTTGTTTTTTGTTTTGCAATGAGGTTTTCCCATCAGCTTGTTTGTTTTAAGGTTTTTTTGTTTTTTGTTTTTGAGACAGGGTTTCTCTGTGTAGCCCTCAAAAGAATGTGAGGTGGCCAGGGAGAAGTGGGGACCTTCCACACAGGACATAGGAGAGAGGGTGCTGTGGGAGGGSACTTCTGACTGCTTGTAAGGAAACAAGACGAGGGCCTTGTGACCTCAGTTTCTCAAATCAAAGGCAACCACRACACGGAATTGTTCTTGGAATKCGATTCTGTGCCCCTGCCAGGGATAGTAGCTAGAAGTGAGTTCACTTTAGATTATTACAACTGAATATTGTTATTTGCTCATATGCCTCTATGGGAAAACATGTTTCATCACACAGATTGCCCTGGGGATTGTACACTCTATGCAGGTGACGCTTCTCAGCCCTCAGAGTRTAAACTGTCTGATACTTTGAATAAAGCACGAGACTTGTCTGCCTGTTTATCAGCTCCATGCTCCCACTACCTTTAGAACAATAATAGGGTATGGGAAGTGAATCTGATTAAAATACATTATTTACATATATGAGATTCTCCAACAATAGATAAAAATATTTTTAAAGATTTATTTATTTATTATATGTAAGTACACTGTAGCTGTCTTCAGATACCCCAGAAGAGGACATCAGATCTCATTACAGATGGTTGTGAGCCACCATGTGGTTGTTGGGACCTCAAGACCTTCAGAAGAGCAGTCAGTGCTCTTAACCACTGAGCCATCTCTCCAGCCCAGATAAAAATATTTTATATTAAAAACATCAATTTCTGTGTTTGGTTTGGTGAGGTACAGGATGCACTGGTAAAAATGTCTGTTACACTACGTGTTTTATCTGGTTTCTTCTGATTTCATCTGCTCTGTGCTGAGCATTAGGTTTTTTTTTTAGAATACATGTACTCAGAGTTCAAGCATTATGCAACAGTATTTCTTTACTTAATTGTCTGAATTGGCCACTTCCCCAAAGCTGTAGAGACGTCTGCCATTCTCCTTGGGCTGTCAGTACAGGACCTTTCTCTCTTTCCAGTTAGGCAGCCCCTGGCTCTGAGCCTCTCTCTGGGCTAATGCTGGGGGTGGGTGTCTGCTGCTCTCGACTGGCAGGAAGAATAATGTTCCAACAATCTCGACTGGCAGGAAGAATAATGTTCCAACAACAGAATGTTCTACCGGGCAGACATGTGGCCCCCTGACCCTTGCAATTTAAAGAGATATGGCATCTACCTCCTGGACACAGAAATTCGGGGACATTGCTTTATGCCCAGTATCCTGTAGAATATAGAGTCTTGCTGGGTCTGGTGGTACAGACATAATTATAGCTACATCRGAGACTGAGGCAGGAGGAAGGCWTATCTTGGTTTGCAGTTTGAGGGGACTCATGAAGGCAGAGAAGGCATGGAGTAAGAAGCATGAGTCACTGGCTACATTGTATCTGTAGCCAAGAACAGGAAGCAGCTGGGCTATAAAACTCTTGAGATCCTGCCCCAGTGACAAACTTCCTCCAGGGAGGACTTACCTCCTACAGGCTCCACCACTTCGAAAACAGTGAAGTTTGGGGAACTAACATTTGGGGACTAACTGTTCAAACACACGAGCTGAGGGGCATCTCACACTCACACCGCAGCGCCTGCCTTTCTTCCCTTTAAAGTAAGTCTTTTGGAGCACTGTCTTAGTTTCACAAAAGAAGACAAATATATGGTCGGTCTTCTAATGGTTTGTTCTTTCCTGGCCCAGGACAGTGAAACTGAAGGCTGAAGTCACCTCAGACAGAGTRGTAATGCCAGACTTTCCACCTCAACTTTTCCTGGGTTAAAATCAAGCAGGGCTCTAACGGCCAAGTCATCTTTTCTCGGCTCGGCATATYCTAGAGGGAACAAGAGTATCATTTACTACCAGGAAAAGGGTCTGCACCTGCAAAGAAGATCAGTACGTTTAGACCAGAGAAGAGAATGAAAAATCCAGAGGTCTGGTGTAGCCAGACTACAGCTTTAACTGATTCCTGACTGCRGTTACTCATGATATGCCTACTGTATACCAGGCTCCTGGCATACACAATCTCTTTTCTGTTCCTCACAGTGGACCATGGCATACCTCGCCCACACACTAGATCCTTAGCAGAAAGGTCACTTCCTTTCTGGTTTGTAGGCTGTGTGAGCAGGAGCACAGAGAGACTCACAGCCTGTACATATCACTTGGCTTGTGCAACAGTGAAACTCGGCAGTGCATACTGTTCTGTCCAACCCTAAAGCTCATTCCCTTTTGGGGATACCCCTGTCATTTGGCTTATCGCCAAGTTCACTATTCTCCTTGAGGTCAGAAAGCCTAAGTCTGAGCCAGGAAACACCACCACCAAGCAGTCCTACTGGCAGCATCATGGGGGCCAGGAGGAATGAGTGGGCAGCTTGGGTGGGCAGCTCTGCACCTTTCTGTGTGTTTCTGTGTTTCCAGTAGCAGAGAGGTGCACCTTCCTCGGTGCCTCTGTGGTAAAGCGAGGAGTCGGGGTGTCGGAAAGAAGGGGTCTGTGAGACTCGGACGCATTTGATACACACCGGAAAAGGGAGTCTGGGGGGAGGCTTTCTAGTGAGTTTTGTCCTCACCTCACTGGGTGCCATTGGTTGGCGTGTAAGGTAATGTTTTGTCAAGTTGACAGAGCTGGAGTCATCTGAGAAGGGAGGATTTCAGCTGAAAGAGCCTCCATAAGTTTGGCCTTTGGGCAAGCCTATAGAGTCTCTTCTTGATTAATGATTGCTTGGGGAGGGGCTGGCCCGTTGTGCGCAGTGTCATCCCTGGGCAGGTGGTCCTGGAGTGTATAGGAAAGCAGCCTGAATCAGCCAGGAGGAGCAAGCCGGTGAGCTGCGTTCCTTCTCGGTGTTTCTTCCATTCTTGGCTCCAGGCTCCCACTCTTAGTTCCTGATCTGACTCTCCTCAGTCACGGATTGTGACCTGAGAACCCGACCATGAAATAAACCCTTTCCTCCCCAAGTTGCTTTTGGCTATGGTCTTCATCGCAGTAATTGAAATCCTAACCAGGATGCATGTTAAAATAATTACATGTTTTTTCCTTTCCCAGCTCCTAGAAAGACTATTCCAAGACTAATTAGTTATTATTAAACACCTAGGCCACAAGCTTTGGCTAATTCCCTGACTAACTCGTAGCTTATTTAACCCATTCAAACTATTCTATGTTTACCACTTGGTTAGTTACCTCTCCTCAGTCCTGCCTGCTTATTCCTTTGCATCTCCTCAGTCTTTCTCTCTCTCTCTCTCTCTCTCTCTCTCTCTCTCTCTCTCTCTCTCTNTCTCTCTCTCTCTCTCTCTCTCAAATCACTCTTTAGTTTATCCTGAGTTCAGCTCCTTGTTTATGTCCATCCTCCTAGTGTCTAGTTTGAATCTCTCTCTTATATTCACTATTTCCCAGAATCCTCTCTTCCTGCCAGTGTCCCACCTCCTATTTCCTGCCTCAGTTCATTGGCTGTCCGCTCTGTCATTGACAGGTGATGCTTATAAGAGATTCTGTCTACACACACACATTCAAGTTTTAGGCATTTTATTGCATATCCCATGAGTTGGGTCTTAAAATTATACAGGTGATTGATCATACCTGGAAATTCACCGATATATTTAAGGAGTGACATGAGCCACTAGACTCACGTTCAGTCCATGGACACAGAGGGTTATGTGCACAGGCACTGGCTTGAAGCCAGAAGGCAGGTCGTCCGGGGTCCTTGCTCAGCAGTCTGCATCATGTAAGAAAAATGGCTGCTATCATCAAAACTGAGCACTTACCCCGTTTCGGGCATTATATTAGTGGTTTCAGGTCTAACGTCTAATCGTTTTAAAACTAATGACTTAATTTTCCCGATCACTTGTCCAGCTCAGTCTTAAGAAGATTTATAACTACGTCTTTTTAAATTTAAATTTTTAAATGTATAATTAAAGCACATCATTTTGAGGAGCCCTTTGGAATGGTCGGCTAAAAAATATCTTAGAAAAATCCGGTCTCCATAAAATCAAAAAGCAGGCTGAAGAGCTGTGAAAATCAACTTTGGGGCATGGGGGTGGGGGGTGGGGCGGCAGGCGTGCTAGGGAGATGGCTTTCTGCCCAAGCGAGGTCACCTGAACTCAGTTCTCAGAGCCTACAGGTAAAGCGGGTATAGCTTCTGCTTGGAGACACAGCACCAGGGAGGCAGACAGGTGGAGCCCCACTGTGTTTTCCAGCCATCCATTCTAGCAAAGCTCCAGTTTTTTGTTTGTTTGTTTGTTTTGTTTTGTGTTTTTGARACAGGGTTTCTCTGTATAGCCCTGGCTGTCCTGGAACTCACTCTATAGATCAGGCTGGCCTCGAACTCAGAAATCTGCCTACCTCTGCCTCCCAAGCTCCAGTTTAAGTAAAAAGCCCTGTCTCAAAAAAAGGAAAAGAAAAGAAAAGAAAAGAAAAGAATGACTGAGGGCAACTGTTGGGGTAACCCTTTTGTACACTGTGTAAAGGTTGTCTTTGTATTATTCAATTGTTGATTCTGTCCCACCGAGTCAGATTTCAGTACTGTTTTTCTTATGGTTCGACACAGACCTCAGTATTTTGTAAACGTACACCCTCCTCGCTTGCTGGTTGATTTAATAAAGAACTGACAGCCAATAGCTGGGCAGGAACGGGAAGGCAGAACTCCTAGTCTGAGAGAGGGTCTCTGGGAGAAGAATCTGGAGCAGGAGGATTTGCTAGGGGGACACAGAGGAGGAGATGGGACTTACCGGGAGTGAGAGAGAGGTAATGGACCTCCCCGAAGGATGCGTACTAACAGAGTCAGGTTAATTGAGTTAGCTGAGCTAGCTGAGAGGTAGCCTGAGCTAAAATAAAATTAATAAGTCTGCCACCATTCATCTGCTGGCGGGTCTAAAAAATCCCGCTATGGAAGACCCTCAGTCCTGACCTGAACAGGGTCATGCACACTTATTGGAACACACATGCTCACACATATTCACAGACACACACACACACACACACACACACACGAATACAGAGGTGACAGGTGTAAGGCCAAGACTTTTTATACACACACACATTCACAAACACACAGACACATATACACACACATAATGAATGTAGAAGTGAAAGGTATAAAGCCAAGATTTTACACACACACACACACACACACACACACACACACAC
>BDUI01005460.1:67597-84201 GCA_002335545.1 Apodemus speciosus
CGCCGGGTGTGGATGACACACACTTGATAATCTCAGCTCTGGGGGAGGAAAGATAGGTGAGTCCCTAAGGTATGGTCAGGCAGCCTAGCCAAGCCTTCTTGGAAACCTCTAGGTCAGTGAGAGACCCTCTCAAAAATCAAGGTGTACAGGGGCTGGAGGGATTGCTCAGTGGTTACTCTTCCAGAGGTCCTGAGTTCAGTTCCCAGCAGCCACATGGTGGCTCACAACCATCTGCAGTGGGGTCTGATGCCCTCTTCTGGCGTGTCTGAAGACAGCWACAGTGTGCTCACATACATAAAGTAAATCTTTTTAAACACAAAAACAAAAAAACAAAAGCCAAGGAGTACAACTCCTCAGACCTTCACATACCAACACAAACATAAAGTACACAGTCAGATTTCATCTTGGTTTTTGCTCATCAGTCAAAATTTCAGGTGTGAGTCAATGTATCACAGTTTACAGACTCCTGGGGGTTAACCCTGTGGCTTTGTGTGTGGTAAAAGTGTTCTACAAACACCTATGTCCCCAGCCTCTTGAAAAGTGCCTCTCAGGAAAACGCCCATATTTTATTGATCTCTCTTCATAAATTTACAGGGAAATAGTTGATTTTTTTTAAAGATCTTCAGTTCTTTTGTTTGGTTGTAGTGCTAGGCACTAAACCTAAGGTTCTGGGCAGGGTGAACAGCACTAAGCCCACTCRTTAGTTTATTAAGAATAGTGTAAGTGGATGCACTTCCCTAGTGGGCGGAAACAGTGGATACACCTCATACTTTGCAGTATGTGAGGACGTCTTCATCAGAATTCATTAACTGCTGCAATTCAGCTGACCTGGGCTGTGACTTGTTCATATACCACAAGCCTAGGATTGTATAAGCTCTCAGGTTCTGCTCCTGGATCTAAGAGTTCTGAGGGCAGGAGCTGGAAGGGTTTTCTGCCACCCCTTACCTATGTTGACCTAGCCGAGGTGAAGTGAGTGGGCTCTTAGCAGTTTGAACCGTAAGAGTCAGACTCAGATGAAGACCATGCCTCTGAGAGCTTTCATCCTGGCCGGTAGCTAAGCACCTCCATGCTCCTGGGTCACATTGGTTGTGATCCTGGCATTTCATGCTGCTGTTTGTCCAGAATTTCCCCCATTGGTGCCTTTTGTTTTTCTTTGTACAGCAAGCAAGAGAAATGGTCCTAGAGATCATCCGAGAGAAAGATCAGGCTGATTTTCGGGGTGTGCGCAGCGATTTTACCTCCCGAGCAGGAGGAGGTAGTATAGAGGTAAGTGGGACTATGGTCAGTGGGCAAACAAGGCTGAGTTCAGAGCCGGCCTGCTTCACAGAACCAGCCCCAAGCCACTTGGGCTACATCGTGGTGTGACCCTGTCTCATAAACACAAGAGTGGCACTAAAGCCACTGGTCACCTGCCCAGGGATGTGAAGAGAGACCAAGCATGGAGAGCCAGCTGCATTACAGGGCAGGGCACGCCTCCGCTTTTCAGGTTTGCTTTTAACGTTTACTTGATGTCCAGGTAGGGGCCAAAATCCAAGTTTTCTCAGAGATAATATATGTTGTAGTTATATCAAATCTAGAATCTTGTCTTATTGATAAGATGAAATGGTATCAAAATCTATCCTGCAGTATTCATTTATACCACAGYGTACAAACATCACASCCAGYGCAGTGAGCCAGATGCACAGTGGCCGCTCTAGAAGAGGCAGAGTAATGCGGAAAGCACAGAAGAAGAAGTGGCGTCACTGTGTGGTGACCCGTGGCTACTGAGTCGAGTCRGTGCTGCTGCTTGCACCACAGACACATGACAGCGGCAGATGCTGTGGCTTGTTTTACCACAGTGTCACAGATAAAGAACAAAGGGCTGTAGAAGGCCAGGGATAGCCAGTGTGGTATATTTGTACACATTTCACAGAACTTGGGAGATAAAAATGGTCATTTTAAATCTTTGCTCTGTAGGAGTGTTCCCTTATTTTTATAACCCTTTTTAGTCCAATTTTATAATTTCTTCATAGTTGTGAGCAATATAATCAGTCACAGAATTATTCTTAATGGGAAACCAGCCTTATTATTTTAATTATGAAATTATACTATAATAAAAGCGAAGTCGCTTATTTTTAAATCTTTCCTTTTAAAAGAAAAGGCCAAGGACTCAGAAGTTAGGAACACTGGCTGCTCTTGCCAGAAGAACTGGGTTCAGATCCCGGCACCCACAAGGCAGCTCGCGGCCACCTGTAATTCAAGCTCTGGGGC
This sequence comes from Apodemus speciosus, assembly GCA_002335545.1. Lineage (NCBI taxonomy): Eukaryota > Metazoa > Chordata > Mammalia > Rodentia > Muridae > Apodemus > Apodemus speciosus. The sequence continues at coordinate 69,848 of BDUI01005460.1, forward strand.
ATCCACTGTGTGTAGGCACTCGTGCGCCACACACACACACACACACACACACACAGTTAGCATGTTTTAGATCTTTACAGAGCTTGTGGGACAGCTCTAATGGGTTATGTCTCTCTGTCCAGGTGTCTGTGCCTAGATTTGTTGTTGGGATTGTCATAGGAAGAAACGGAGAGATGATTAAGAAGATCCAGAATGATGCTGGCGTGAGGATTCAGTTCAAACCAGGTTGGTTTGGTGTAGACCTAGACAATGGGCTGTGTTAACCATGCATGCATTTTCTCTGGCAATCTCTGTTCCTGTGTCTTTCTTTGGTTGTATACTGACTTGATCTTTCTGGCCTGTAGTTTCTAGCCCCCTTCCCCCAAGAAATGAAGATTTTAATATGGCGTTTTTAGTTTGTAATTTTGCTAAGTAAAGATTTCTTTACAAAATACCCCATTTAGAGTTTATTTAATCAGACAGTTTACTATCACAAGGAAAGGCAACCATCTTTCATGGAAGGCAGAGGTAGGTCCAACTGTTGCTTAGATGGCCTTCAGCTCAGCGTTGTCGTACTTCTGCCTCCCAAGTGCTAGGTCACCTGCACATGACAGTGACTAAGTGTCATTCTAAAGCGGGTGAAAGCATGCCCCTTCACAGTCCCATCATACTTGGAGTTTAGACTTTGAAACTCTTTGCCCTGGGATTTGTCTTTACCCTGTCTCATCTGATTCCACAGATGACGGGATTAGCCCAGAAAGAGCAGCGCAGGTCATGGGCCCTCCAGATCGGTGTCAGCACGCAGCTCGCATCATCAATGAGCTAATTCTCACGGCACAGGTGGGTCCAGCACTCTGCCTCTAGGAGCCGCTTGCCTAGAAACATGCAGGGTGCCATCGGCCAGCCACCTGCAGCGCCGTGGTGCCCTGGCTGCTCAGGCAGGCCCCTAGTCAGAGCCCAGAGGCTTCTCTGTATCTGCCTTTTCCTACCTGTGTGCCTTCCTTGCTGGCTTGTTACCCCTGCATTTATTACACAGAATCTAGGTTTTCATCACACATYGATTTCATGTGTGTGCAGTGTATACATGTGTGGTGCATACAAGGCATGGCRCTCCTCATGTGCCAGTCATTTCTCTAGAGACTCTATCATGTTCCTCTTGAGGACTAAATTTAGTCGTTACAAGCATCCTTGCCAACTGAGCCATGCCACACACCTTGGGTTTTCTTTTTAGAGGCGGCTATGTCCAGTCTGTGGCCCACAGGCTGTATGCATGTCAGCTGTGCATGCCAACTGTAATAATAGCCCAACACAAAACTAAAGCTTAATGTACATTTTAAAATTAGTTTTATTTAACTTTTTGTGTTGTTTGGGTAGTTCGCTTTAGGTGTATGTTTGCCTGTATGTATGTGCACATGTGTGCAGTACCCCTGGAGGCATAGGAGGGATGGCGTTGGATCTCCTGCAACTGGAGTTAGAGGTCGGCGTCCTTGTGAGCCTCCTGACRTGAGTGCTGAGAACTGAATCTGGGTTCTCTGCAGATGCTCTGAGCCACTGCACAGCTCCAGCCCCAGTTTCCCAGGTCTGAAGCATGAGCTTTGTGGACAGACGATAGTGTCATAGTGTAACAGTTGCACATGCCTGGCAGAGCAAATGTCAAGCAGAGTGCCCACTACCAGTAGCCAGGTATATTGATATAAAACCAGTGGGACGGAATCGGGGAAGCACAGCAGGACCTGGTCTGTTCCTGTGACACCATGTCTTCATACACTTGGGTTTTGTTGTTGATATTTTGGGAGCATTTTTGTACAGAGCCTGGCTCTGTAGTACAGGCTAGTCTTAAACTTTTGGTGATCCTCCTGCCTGAGCCTCCCAAGTATTGGGATTGAGAGGGGTGCCCTTAGTCCTGCTTTTATACTTGGTTCCAAGCTTGCCTTTAGAATGTGAGTTTGTGTGGCATCATTAGCATCTGTTAACTTGTGTCGGGAGGACATGTGAATAGTGGCAGATTAGCACATCCTCTGGGTGTGCAGGAGTAAGCACTTGCCAGAAATGAGACCCTTGGAAATCGGATTTCCTGTTCTCCATTAGCCCATGAGGTGCCAACAGGGTTTCTGCCTGTCTTGGCAGCAGCAGACCAAGGGCTTTAACCAGGCAGTGTGTGTGGTGTGGCTCCCACGCGGTCTCAATTGTAAATGTGTGCCGCCTATGCATTCCCTGATCACCTGGGTAGCAGCACACAGGTTGGGGCTTGGCTTTTAACCAGCGTCTGGGTGGTTTTTTTAGGATTGGACATAGCCAATACCTTTTCTTTGTAAGCTGAAGAACCATCTGTCCCTCATATCCAGCATCTTGGCCGCTAATGCCAGAGCTTGACCAGAAACCCTTCAGACTTCCCATCTAGTTAGCTTGGCATTATGCTGGCTTAGCTTCTAGGTAAGTGTGCAGTTGTCCATAATTGGGGACTTCTTCACTGTGCCAGAGCTACTCCCGACTCCAAGTTGGCTGAGCACCTGCTGCCTTTGAGTGGCGTAGAAGAATTCCATTAGAGTGACTCTCATGTTTCCCAGACACAGCCAGTTGGGCTTTCTAGGTCCCTCTGTTCCTTGGTCTTAGAGATAAGCTGGCTTTTTAACACAGTCCTGCCGCAGCCCACCCTTCCGAAGAAGTTCCTCTTGAGGATCTCTCTCTATGCCTTCTTGGTTGTAAGACTGCTTTTGTTTTTTTTTAATACATATTTTTTTTATTATATTTATACTTACTATTGTATGTGCATGTTCACATGCAATGGCCTGTGTGTGGATGTCGAAGGACAACTTGCAGGATTTGGATCTCTCCTCCCACAGGTGAGTGAGTCTCAGGGATCAACTCAGAACAGCGGTCTTAGCCCACTGCACCGGCTCACCAGCCCAGGAACTCTTTTTGTTTTTAATCCTGCTATCCTTTCTGCTGGCCTGAGAGCAAGATGTTGTAGCTTACGGTGCAGTGACTRGATTGTCGTCTGTAGTGTGTACCCTTGTGGGGAGTTAGGTAACACCTGCCCATCCTGCCACTTTCAGATGCTGGTAGCTCTTGAGCATCCATTGTCTGCTCCAACAGACCAACAAGAGCTAGCTAGCTAGCCTCAGCTTCAAGTAAAGCCTAATCTTTAGGGCCCTGATGGAAATTCAGAAGGTCCCAGGATCAGCCCAGAGTTTTTAGCTTCCTGTTGGAGGCAGGTGTCTAGATGCCATGTGGGTGCTCGTGTGTGTCTTTATATAACAAGGTGGTGCTGGTTGTATTCTGAGTGCAAACTTTCGAGTCGGAACCGTTGAGGGTCACGTGTAGTGCTGGGCATATCCTGTCATTATTACTCCTTCTTCCAGGAAGGAYGAGTGTGCTGATGGCCAGAGTCCTCACTGTCGCCTTTGTCCCTTACCAGGAAAGAGAGATCCTTGGAGGCCTCACAGTAGCAAGAGGAAGAGGTCGAGGCCGTAGCGACTGGAGTGTGGGTGGTCCTGGTGGCGTCCAGGAAATTACATACACAGTGCCAGCTGATAAATGCGGCCTTGTGATAGGCAAAGGTAAGAGGCAGCTTTTCTGTCCCCTGCAGCTGCTCAAGGGAGGAAAAACCATCCCTCAGGCCTATATTCAAGGCATCTCTGGGGTTTCTGTCTTGGCTTGTCATAATGGAGGCGAAGCACATTTGAGTTGTGGACAGGAAATTAGACCCACCACCCAGGCTGTTGGAGAGTGGCTGGAAAGGTGTGAGCCTTTGGTACTTGCTGTGGACTGGAGAAGARCTTGGTCCTGGATAAGTCACCAGCACTCATGCTCTTGCCTGCTGCAGAATGCTTTCTGACACAGACATCCTTTCTTTCACTGGATTTGGGCACTGAGTCTTTGTGGACAGCATGGGAGCCTTCGAGCAATGCATACAGCCTGTGGAGGGAGATAGAGATTGGTTTGTTAGCTCCTAAACATTTGGGGGCAGTTTGGAACACGGGGTGAAAAGCCTCATTGCTGCCTGCACAGTGCCTTCCTTCCTGACAGCCGGGGGGAGCAGGCAGAGTAGGCTGTGGGGCCACCTTGTCTTGGCTGGCCTCCCTAGGAACACTGAGCTGGTCTCGGCTGCCAACAGGACTTCTGTTTGACATTGGCTTTTGTGTTGTTCTTCAGTGTTCATTTGACAGCACAAGAAGATATCTTTTCCCCAGAGTCGTGTCTCATCCCCCCCCCCTCCACCCCCCATTTCTTCTTACAGGGAACAGGGGATGTGTCTTGGGCTGTTTCAATCAGCAGATCTCAGGCCCTGCCCTTGGGAGCTAGAGTGGGTGTTACCAGCACCAACTCCCAGGACTTGTAGTTACTCTGACTTGGGGAAGTGTCTGTCCTCCTTTAAGATCYTACTCTCTGTCCAGGCAGTGGTGGCACACACCTTTAATCCCAGCACTTGGGCGGCAGAGGCTGGCGAATTTCTGAGTTCGAGACCAGCCTGGTCTACAGAGTGAGTTCCAGGACAGCCAAGGCTATAAAAGAAACAAAAAACGAAACAAACAAAAAAGATCTTATTCTCTTGTGTCCCTGTCTTTCAGACGATTGGATGGTAGGAATAGTGAAGGATTTTGGTTTTAGTTTGAGACCAGTTACCCAGACTGCTTCTACCTCGTGATCCTCTCACTTCGGCCTCTAGGTCAGTGGTTCTAAACCTTCCTAACACTGCAATCCTTTTTTTGTTTTTTTTTGGTTTTTTGTTTGTTTGTTTGTTTGTTTGTTTGTTTGTTTGTTTCGAGACAGGGTTTCTCTGTGTAGCCCTGGCTGTCCTGGAACTCACTCTGTAGACCAGGCTGGCCTCGAACTCAGAAATCCGCCTGCCTCTGCCTCCCAAGTGCTGGGATTACAGGCGTGCGCCACCACGCCCGGCTCCATTGCAATCCTTTTATACAGTCAGGTTTCCCATGACCCCCAACCATAACATTATTTCATTGCTACTTCATAATTGTAATTTTGCTACTGTTATGACTTGTAATGTCACTAGCTGGTACACAGGATATTTGCTATGGGAGCCCTGTGGAAGTCCCAACCCACAGTTGAGAACCACTGCTCAGGGTTCTAGGATTGCAGCGTGGTGACCGATGATGTAGCGTTTGCTCTTCTTTTCCTAGTAGCTGCTTAGAATGGTAGGTACCCCCACACTCCACCAAGAGATTAAATTCACCTGACACCTATAGGCAGGGATCACATCTAGGTGGCTTGGCCTTTTGAAAACCATCTTGTTAAGTAATTTCATTTGCCCGTGTTCTGGCAGAAACACCCTATCTGTATGTGTAAACACCCTATCTGTATGTGTGTGAGTGAGTGTGCTTGCGTGTGCATGCGGTCATTGTCCATGCTCCATAGAGTCACTCAGGTAGGTCCTAGAGGACAGGGATAACAGCAAAATGTGCGACCCACCGCAGGCTAAGGTGACCATGGAGAGGCTCTTGGGAAAAGCATGTGGCTGAGAGGGAAGGGGGGGGAGGGAGAGAACAAGAACTCTCCCAACTCCTGCCTGCCCTTGGATAGCCTCCCGGGCGGGCCCCTGCTGGATTTCCATGATAAACACAGCAACATTGACAGATCGTCTGGCCAGCCCTGCTCTTGTCAGCCAGGCCTTTTAGCAGCTTTGATTAATTGCTTTCCGATTTCACGTCCAGCCGGCTGCTGGTGGGTCACTTCTGCCCCCCATCAGGTGGAAGAATGGAGCAGGCTGCTGAATGAGTCCAAGACAGCCACCATGTGCCAAACTAGTGACCTCATTTTGAAGGAAGATGAACTTAAATTAACTCCTTCTGGCCACATGCAGTTTTGCAATGCATCCATGTCCTATTAACATGTTCCTGAGGTCTCCAGCAGAGCATCTTGGGCTGTTGGCCTAGCTAGGGTGGGGCTGCCCAGGCTCTGCCGTCTCGCAGGGACTACTGAGACTGGACATGGGCAGTGCCTGTGGAAATGATCTCTGCTTTTTGTGTTCCTCATTGTGTCTGCAAATCTTGATTGGGAACAAAACAGCTTACTCTTCATGGGGCAGAGATGAAGTCTGTGGCTTCTGAGAATAGGACTCGGGAGCTGCACTGGGCATACAGAAAACGCTTAGATGTCAGCCCGACTGCCCTGCCCTCAGGAATAGCCACCAGGACTCACCTCCTTTTTTGTTTCTAGACCCTTTTGAGATAAATGAAGTCAAAGCTTGTCCCTGCTCTGCCTCCTCCTCGGCTGCCTCACTGGCTTGGTATCCGTAGATTAACTGGTGGGTTTTGTTCGTCTGCTGAGGCAGTAGCGAAGAGCAGAGTGCCTAAAGGAGCGCTTTGGGGTGTGCAGCGTGTGACCCCTGTCATGTCAAGCTGGGTTCGATTGGAAATGGGCAGCGGCGGCCCAGCACTAACACATGGTCTGCGTGAGGCTCCTGGGACTCGTGCTGCCTTACAGCAGACCTTCCAGCACATTGTCTGCAGTTTTATAAAACGCACGCTCCAGGCTTTCCTCGTATTCTGGTAGTGCTCTCCTCCCAGCAATAGAAGAATGGGTCATTGTTCACTGGCTGGTGGAGTGTTTTTTTTGTTGTTGTTGTTTTGGGAGGTTTTGGGGTTTTTTTTTTTGTTTGTTTGTTTTTTGTTTTCCTTTTGTTTTTTTGTTTTTTTGAGACAGGATTTCTCCGTGTAGCCCTGGCTGTCCTGGAACTCACTCTGTAGACCAGGCTGGCCTCGAACTCAGAAATTCGCCTGCCTCCGCCTCCCAAGTGCTAGGATTAAAGGTGTGTGCCACCACCGCCCGGCTGGTGGTGGTTTGTTATACATGTTTCATTAAGAGACGAGACTTGCTGGTTTTCGGAGAGAACACTAAATTTCCATCTAGGCCAGGTCCCCACCTCCCGACCCCCGCCCGTACCGCTTCTGTCTGCACCCATCCCCCCACCAAGGCAGAGGGACCTGAGAAGGAACAGGGTGTGATTTTGAAGACCAGAGTGGGCTCCAGGCATTGTTGGGGCTGTAGCCCCCCCCCATTTGACCTGTGGAGGGAAGGCAGCCCCTACCCAGGCTGAAGGCCCCATTGTATATGCTAGGGCCATCAGGTCTCCATTCTTAAACTGAGGAGGATCACCCTTTCCTGGGTGGACTTCAAGGCAGGCAGGGTTGAGTTCAGTGGCCTACAGCAGTTGGGCACAGACCCTTGTGTTGGGCCCCACAGCCACAAGGCTTCAGTCCAGCTTCAAACAATCATCTTGACTCCAGATGGCTAGTGTTGTCTACATGAAGCCCTGGATTTCGTCAGGGCCCATGTGCAGTAAGCAGAACAGAGTGGCTATTTGTGGGCAAGTGCATTTCAGCCTCCCCTAAGCAGGCCACAGACTCTGGGTCCCCTCTGGTCTCATCAACCATGTCTCCTGCCTGCAGGGGGCGAGAACATCAAAAGCATCAACCAGCAGTCAGGTGCCCATGTGGAGCTCCAGCGGAACCCCCCTCCCAACACCGACCCTAACCTGCGGATATTTACCATCAGGGGTGCTCCTCAGCAGATCGAGGTGGCCAGGCATCTCATAGATGAGAAAGTTGGCGTACGTACACGGGCCTTTCCCCACCTGGCTTATACTAGCTGGATTTGCTTTTGGATGTCCAAGGTACCTGCTTTCCCCCAGAACCTTGTGCTTCCTGTGCCTTTCCATCCTTGCATCATGTGGGGGCAGCCTCTCCTCCTCTCCAAGGAAAGTCCAAGGCTCAGGCAGTGCCAGGCCCCAGATGCAAAGACAGAAGCCTCTGGCCTGACTGCCAGGACTTCAGCAGTCAGAGCTCCGGCCATGTCCCCGCAGGCATAGATGAGCTGCGGGAAAGCGGCCTTCCCCCAGCGCTGCCCCAGGCTCCCTCAGGCGTCACCCTGGCCACCAGACTGCAGGCAGCTTTCATTGACTCTGGCTTTAGTTTCAGGCACCTCAAAGCAGATAAAGAAAGGGAGTGTTGATGGAGGACAGATGGGCCACTGCTCACCTCAATGGGGACGTAGAATGGCAGAAAGAGCCCGGGGCCAGCCTAAATTGACGGGAGAGTCAAGCAGGTTGGTCCTCCCCCAGGGTGACACGCAAGGGCAATCACGGTGGTGCCAGGACTGGCTGTGTGGTGGTCTTGGTCATTTGAGGGGCAGAGCCACCACTGCAGACATGGTCTGCTGGGGAAGGAAGCTAGTGTGAGTGCAGAGCTGTCTCCTTCACTTGACTTGCCTCCCATAGTGGCTTCCCTGGGTGGGCCTGGGCAGAGGGCAAAGTGACTTGATGACACGGGTGAGAGCTCCTCTGTGCCCACACAGGGTGCCAGCCTTGGAGCCCCTGCAGCCTTTGGACAGAGCCCCTTCAGCCAGCCACCAGCTGCACCACATCAAAAGTGAGTCTTCTGCCTCTGTCCTGGCGGAAGGTTCATTGCTCGACTAACCTCCTTAGTCCAACTCCTCTGAAGTGCTAATCCAAGTCCCGGGCAGGGGCCAAATTGTTTCCCCCTCTCCATCCTGTCCCATCCTGACCACTCAGAGTAAAGCCCAGAACTCAGGGGTTTCCGGTTTCCAGTCACACGTCTTCCCAAGGGAGCACAAAGCCTGGGCAGAGGGCAGTGGGTTGAGCGGGCAGCCCTTCCTGCAGATCAACAGTGCTCCTCCCTTCCCTACAGCTCCTTTCCTCCCAGGGCCTTCCCCAACATCGCTGCTAAAGTTAACGGGAACCCCCACAGCACCCCTGTGAGGTGGGTATTAACTGTCCCCCTGCCAGTGGGAGGGTGAGGGAGGCAGAACAGTGAAGAGGAGGTGGCCTGGACAGCAGGGGGAGGGCTCTGTGCCGCCGTGCTGTCACGAAGGATTCTTCTGTCACCCGCAGTGGCCCTCCAGCTTTTCTGACCCAAGGCTGGGGCAGCACTTACCAGGCTTGGCAGCGGCCGCCACAACAAGTCCCAAGTAAGTGACCGAAGAGGGTGAGGATGCGCACCAGGGTGGCCAGGCCCCCGTGGGGCGGGGGGCTCTGTCCTACTGCTGTAGCAGCGCTCTTCGCCAGAGATGGGGCCTAGCAGCCCCAGGCTGTGGGGACCAATAGAAGGTGAGGCTGCTTTCCGTGGCTCACATGACCTCCTCAGCTTGGGGTGGGCTGGGAGTGACAGTTGGTGTGGGCTGACTGGGCTCCCTCCCTCAAGTCTCCATTTCTGAGGCTAAGCTCCAGCCAAGAGCTTTCTGCACTCTGCCCTCCTAAGCAGCCTCCTGCCTGTGGAGGACCCTCAGTCTTGTGTCAAGGCAGCTTCTTGCCTGTGACCTAGAAAAGGGCATTTTCTGTCACCTAGACTTCTCAGAAACAGACCTGTCTCTCTGCTGAGCCACTAGGAGGGGCTTGTACAGTCTTTGTTTGTTTGTTTGTTTGTTTGTTTGTTTGTTTGTTTTGTTTTTCAAGACAGGGTTTCTCTGTGTAGCTCTAGCTGTCCTGGAACTCTGTAGACCAGGCTGGCCGTGAACTCAGAAATCCGCCTGCCTCTGCCTCCCAAGTGCTGGGATTACAGGCGTGCGGCACCACGCCCAGCTGCTTGCACAGTCTTCGGCCCTCTCCATCTCCGCTCTGGCACAGCCGGCTCTGCTCTGCTTTGCCTTTCTCAAACAGTGTTTAATAAGCCCTGTAACCTCAACCATTCTGTTCCCTTCCCTCCCTCAARCCTGATGACTCCAGTGKCAGCTTCTGACATACAYGCTTCCCAGTGAGCACCTGCAGGCGCTGGGTCCACCCTCTCGCACTCACCAGGCTTGCCCTGCTGAGCTGGTAGTACTGGGTTCCTGAGCAGAGAACCTTCTGCTGTCGCCTTAGCTCCTGGAAATAGTATTCCCATTCAAGTGCTGGGCTCTTGAATGCCGCTCTGATGCGTATATCCTTGAGGCAAGGGGATGGCAGGACTGTGATCCCGTTTGCCCCACTGTTCCCAGATGGACCCTGGGAGAAAAGCTCCTCCCACGTCCCCAAAAAGAGTACTTTAGTCAGAGTCCCGCAGAACCTGAACCCCAGTTGGCTGGCCTTGGCGTGGGCAGTAAACAGGAAGAAGCAGCAAGACAGACTAGCTGCTTCTAGCTGTGTGGCTGAGCGCTGCCTGCGGACAGGGACAGGTCAGGACCTGTGCACCTACATCGCAGGGAAGAAACCAGAAGCAATTCCTCGCAGCAGTTCAGCACCTGTCCCCTTCCTCTCCGTTGGTCTTAAGTTAATTAGCATGGCAAAAATAACAGGCACGGTGCTGAGCTGTGGACTGGCAYGCTCTTCACGTTCCTCTGGCTGCCTTATGTTCACTCTGATCAGTGGTGAGGGACTTTGGTGAGCTAGTGCTTGTCCCTGACCTCTCTGCCTCATTATCTGCCCAGCCTCATGCTGCCTTGCCTTGATGCCGGTGTCTCCTCATCCTGTCTCCCCTGCCAGCAGAGGAGGAGGCATCTAGGCCTCTGTGCTGTTCCCACACAGAAAGGCCAGGCGAGGTCCCGGTGGGCCTGTTACTTGTGCCACTAGCATGCACACCATCAGCACATGTGCACAGGGTCTCCCTGGCTTCAGACCCCAGGCCTGTGCCTTCATGCCATGTTGTGCACAGGGAATCCCCTCCACTCCTCTCTCTGTCCTTGTCCAGAGGTACAGTGGCGGAGCTTGGGGACCTCAGGAGGTGTCGACACCATTTGGACTCTGTCCATGAGGAACTAGTTTCAGAGTTTGGGAAGGCTTTGGCTTCCAGCCCTGCYTCCTAAAGACCCTGGCTGAAGCAGGGGCAGAAGTGAGCCRTGTAGGAGTTGGGGAGCAAGGCCTGACTGCTGTCTGTTTTCTGCACAGGCCAGCAGAGCCAGCCACAGAACAGCCAGCCCGACTACAGCAAGGCCTGGGAGGACTATTACAAAAAGCAGAGTGAGTGCGGCCGTCGTGTGCTGTCCGGGGCGCCTGCGCCCTCTCCGGGGCAGCGTCCAGGTGCCCGCCTCRTCTCTCCCTGTCCTGTCAGGAAGCCAGATACGGCCAGTGCCTGATGGGGGTGTTGTCTTTGGGGGCCATTTGGGGCTGCCACTCCACTGGCTGCTGGTACCTGGCTTTCCTTTGGAGTCCATTTCTTATACCTGGAGCCAGGTCAGGCTTGAGACTGATTTTCATGCTAACACAAAAATGACCCCAGGGTGACTGTCATTGGCAAAGGGCCTGGGCATGCTGCCGTCTAAGCCATCTCTGGGTCTAGTATAGGGTTCCCGGGCAACGTCTTACACCTAGAACCATCATTTGCGGATTAGAGRGCCCSGGTTAAAGCTGCTTGGCCTTGGGGGCAAAATCATGTCTGGGCCACTAGCTGCCCTAGTGACAGATGGGCAGGGGTCGGGTGACCTCATCACTGGGGCCCGAGGCCTCTTTAACCCCAACCCCTCCTGAGAGCTGCACTGCACTGCCTCTCCCAGCTCTGGCTGTGCTTGCTCTGGCACCAGCGTTGCTGCAGGCCGTCGGGGCCGCGTAGTCCTGTGGAACAGAGCCTCTAGGTGGGCTTCGGCAGAGCCTGGGGAGGCCTGAGGAAAAGCCCCTCCCACACCTCCCCATCCTTAACTCTCGCCTGTTGTTCGTCCTCCAGGTCATACCACCAGTGCTGCCCCACAGGCCAGCTCCCCGCCAGACTACACGATGGCCTGGGCTGAGTACTACCGGCAGCAGGCCGCCTTCTATGGACAGACTTTAGGACAGGCTCAGGCCCACAGCCAGGTCTGTAGCCAGTCCCCAGCGCATTGATGCTACCAGCTTGTGTGCTTGCCTAGTCCAGGGTGAGCACAGTGGCCTGTGGGTCTCCCCTGTCCCTCCCAAACCTTGAGCTTGCTCAGATGCTGCTCTCTTTCTAGATCTGGGCCTAGTARCCCTGACTGTAAGTGCGYGCCCCGTCCTGGGTCTGCAGTGAGCACGGACCACTCCATAGTAGTTCTTGCAGAGAGTGACCAGCCTAGGGCCTTTACCTGCACAGCACCTTCGGGGCCAAGCAAGTGGGGGGCCGGCTTGGCCTCTGTATGTGTAGAGACTTGGAGGGCTCGATCTAGTCCTCAGCCAAGGAGGAACTCTCCTTGCCTTGTAGGAAGCTGGTGTTAGCATGGTGACCCAGGAGACCTTGGTAACCCTTGGCAAGCCTCCCCCTTGCACCCCTATCCCCCATATCTTGACCCTAGAACCTGAGGTGCTTAGCGTCCAGTACCTGGTGGTGTGAGGCGCTGGTCTTGGGCTGACCCTCTCCCTCCCCCCACAGGAGCAGTAGATGGGCATCTGCCGTGGCGCTTCCCCGAAATCAGTGTGAGAGAAACCTGTTTGTTACAGAGATTTTTAGATTTGCAAACCTTTCGATGAAGACCTTTGTTTTGTTCTGTGAAACACTATATTTAGATTAACAGAAATTTTCTAAAAATTGGGAAAATTAGTTACTAAACATTGCTGGTAATTTTTGTGTCATGATTTCTTTGTAAATGTGTAAGCTCTGGAGCTCTTTTGGAGCAAAACCTGCAAGCTCAGGTGCCCGAACTCTCCTCAGAGCCTGACATTTCATCAAATGATGGGTTCGTCTGTGTCTTTTTATTTACAGCTTTGGGTGGGTTTTTCGTTGTTGATGTTGTTGTTGTTGTTGGGGTTTTTTTTTTTTTCTGNTTTTTTTATTGAATATCTTCTTCATTTACATTGCCAATGGTAAAACCTTTCCCGATTTCCCCCCTCCCCAAAGACCCCCAACCCCTCCTCCCACCCCCTGCCTCCGCGTATATGCCCTTCCACCCAACACACTCCCACCTCCCCCCTCCTTGGTTTCCCTTTGTTGGGGTCTCTATTGAGTCTTTACCTGATCAAGGACCACTCCTCCCACTGATGGCCAACAAAGCCTTCCTCTGCCACATTTTTGGCTGGAACCATGTGTACCCCTTGGTTAATGGTTCAGTCCCTGGGAGTCTTGGGGCGTCTGAGTGGCCGAAGTCATTGTTCTTCTGATGGGGCTGTAGACCCCTTTAGCACCTCCAGACAACCCTCCAGCTCCTCCATTGGGGACCCCATGCCCAGTCCAAGAGTTGGTTGCTTGTTTCTGCATCTATATTTGTAGGGCTGTGGCAGGGCCCCTCCAGAGACAACCATGGCATACTCCTTTTGGTATGTGCTTCTTGTTGTAGTGTCAGAGTTTGGTGACTGTTTATAGGATGAATCCCCAGGTAGGGCAGTCTCTGGGTGGCCTTTACTTCAGTCTTAGCAACCCTTCATGATAAAAGTCTTGGAGAGATCGGGAATCCAAGGGGCATACCTAAACATAGTAAAAGCAATATACTGCAAACGGGTAGCCAACATCAAACTAAATGGAGAGAAACTTGAAGCAATCCCACTAAAATCAGGGACTAGACAAGGCTGCACACTCTCTCCCTATCTATTCAATATAGTACTTGAAGTCCTAGCCAGAGCAATCAGGCATCAAAAAGAGGTCAAAGGTATACAAATGGGAAAGGAAGAAGTCAAACTATCACTATTCGCAGATGATATAATAGTATCCTTAAGCAACCCCAAGACTTCCACCAGAGAACTCCTAAAGCTGACAAACAACTTCAGCAAAGTGGCTGGATATAAAATTGGCTCAAGAAAATCAGTAGCCTTCCTCTACTCAAAGGATAAACAAGATGAGAAAGAAATTAGGGAAATAACACCCTTCACAATAGTCCCAAACAATATTTCATACCTAGCTGAGCCAACATTCTTTAAAGAAAAGAAAAAGAACAGCCAAGCTTAGTGTTGTGTCCTTGTAATCACAGCACATGGGACTGTCAAGTCACCATGGTCTACTTGTGTAGTCATGGAGAGGGAGATGGAGAGGGGGAGGAAGAGGGTGGCATTTGAGGAACACTATCTGAGGTTGCCCTGTTGTCTTCACATGCACACATACACACAAAGGTCTATACTGTACACCTATGAACACCTATGTACCTGTACACACAAGAACACACACAAACAAAGAGGGAGTAACAAATGAGCATGTAACATAGATGAATAGAAAGTGGAATCATGCTTGTTATAATGTAAACTTGATCGGTCACTATGGAATCACTGTGGATACTTGGTATTTCTTTAATAACAGTTTGAAAAACTAAAAATAAATAAATCTAGTATATGTATGACCTCACTATATTGCTCCTGGGTATAAATTTCAATACTTCAATAATGTGGGGTTAGAGAGGTGGATTAAGCATATTTGTTGCTCTTGTACATGGTCAAAATTCAGTTCCCAAAACCCATATCTATGACAGCTCCAAGTGTTCCCACACCCTCCTCCAGACTCTGCAGGCACCCTTGCAGTCTCCCTCTCCCTCTCCCTCTCCCTCTCCCTCTCCCTCTC
>BDUI01005463.1:29578-42412 GCA_002335545.1 Apodemus speciosus
ATAATATATATTTATTTATAATATTTAATATATTTATTAAAATTAAGCTTTTCTGACACATAAAAAGGTGTCTATAAGCATATTAAAATTAAATTGTCATATCCTGTGAGACACACTGAAGTCCAGCTGTGCTCCAGTGTTAACTTGGACATTTAGGTAAGTATGGCCTGAGAAGACCAGGACGATGAAATGGACCCTTTACCCAATATTCTACATTCTGATTGGGTCTTCACACTGTGCTCTCCCATAAAGAATACATAGGATCCTGCACGGGAGACATTTTATTTAATTTAGCTTCACCAAGAATTGAAGATTGAGTTTTCTCGAAGATGGACAGGGACACATGGGAAGTCAATGGAGGAATGGCTGTCCTCCAAGAACAAGGGTCAGTGTTACAAAGCCCATACTCACTGAATGTGAGGACAGCCAGAGCCTAGGGGAGCAATGGCAAGAGATGTGACTTGATGTCTCAGGTGTCAGATCAGCATAATCACTATAATGATAGCAACATCACAGGGCCTCATTCCTGTGACCAGTGGAAACCACAAATGAAGGACAGAGTTCCGAGAGGGACAGCAGCCAACGCTCGGGTGGCCAGAGGAGAGAAGGAAGGATACACAAAGCTAACGAAGCCCCGGAGAAGGAAAGCCAGGACCTTTCCAGTTTCAACCTGAGCCACCTAAATACTCCACAGTTGGTCAGTAAGACCAGACCAGTACTCTTGACGCCATAGCGGCCTGTGCTCTCTAGATTGAAGGTCAGTTTCATCAGCGTGTGTAGGTGAGCAGGTGCACACTCCTGTGCATGCATCTGCAGACACAAAGGGGAACACCAGGGCTCCCTCCCTTTCACTTCCTCCTTGTTTCCTTTCCCTGAGCCACTTTTCAGCTTTCTGACAATGAGTAAGCTCCAGAAGGCCTCCCCTGAGCACTAGGGGTACGGGCGTGTGCTGCCACACCCAGCTTTTAAGTGTGGACGATATGAATTTGAACTGAGCTCCTCAAGCTTATGTGGAAGCCCTTCTTATACACGGAGCCGTCTCCCCAGGTCCTCCTGGCGAACGTTTTCATAGTGGTCCAGGTCACCCTCCCTCCACCACCGTCTTCAAACTAAGGAGCACATTCTCATTTTGCATCTCTTTCCACTAAGAAGGAGTGTGGTGCTTGGGAGGTGACTCGGGGATTTTCAAGTGGTGTGTTCTGCATTTGATTCGGCACTAACTCATTAATGGAGAATGAGAAAGGATTGCTAGATTTGGGCTAATCCCAGAGGAGAGATTAAAACTCTCTACCGAAGATTCGAAATAGGGTATAAACAATCCTTCATCTTGGCCCACATAGTCTGCCAAATCCCGTGACAGTCTCTTCAGTAGAGAGAGATAACAAAGCCATTTGGGTCAATACAGACCAGGAAGCAAATGCTGAAGAGGGTGACAACAGGCAGGATATCAGGCTTAGAGTATAGAGCTTAGGTTACTAAAATAAGAACATATCTTCTGAAACGGAGGACAAGCACCAATTCAAATGCAGCTACAAGAATGTTCTACAGCACTAGTAAGACTGAAGATGTAGTCATGGGGTGGACGGCTAAAACCGCCATCGTGGATCTGAATGCTCAGACACGCTCCATGCCATAGTTAAGATGGCTGAGGGAGATGGGGAGCTCCCTCAAGGCATGCCTCACTACTAATTAAAAGGTTAACGACCTTGGGTTACTTGGGCTCTATCTCTGCAGACGCATAACCATTCCGAGGTCTACACCTGACAACTCATATATAAGTGCAAAGACCTGTTTCAGGACACACCAGCAGACGCCATTTACTGAAGAGCTCCGAAGCTAGTTGAATGAGGCTTTGGCATATGTACGTGGAGGTTTCGTTTCCTCCTCTGACCAATCCTGTTGGGCTCCTCCTCTTTACACAAATGTGAATTCTTTTCATGGTATCTTAGACTTCAAATTTCCTCCACAAAGTAAATTCTGGGTAAACTGCATAAAATAGAAGTGGTATATCTAGAGTTGTAGGCAATTGGTTCAGAAAGCACATAAAAAAAAAAAAAAAAAGCTTCAAGAACATGTGATCCAATCCCTAGTCAGCCACCACCACTGCCTCAGTGTTCCTCAGCTCATACTTGAGACCTGATTGGATGCGGTTGGAATTGTCTTTTTGATGAGCTGAGTAGTCCTGTCCATCATGTCGGTGTGAGCTAATAATAGACAGCTGATGGTTCACACTGCCTCATGGGCTGGCCCTGAAAGACAACAGTGGAGGAAATTCTCTGAATGGACCAACCTGTGGACAGAGGACCTGGCCATGTGCTTGGAGAAGAAAGCAATGGAAGACTCCAGATATTCCTACTGGCAGGGACATTGCTTAGTTAAGTAAAGATTCCTAGAAACTGTCAAGTTTCTTGCTCATAAGGAAGAGACACCTGTGAGGATAGATACCAGGCGAGAAGATCTATGTAGCTCACAATAATCCCTTACAGGAAGCATGTACGGAAAACAAAGAGGACAGAGATATTCTGTCACGAGATGGTAGCCACCTACTCTTGTTGGCTAACACTGAGTGAATAGAATTCATAATATCAAGTTTAGGGATTGTTTAATTACAGCCTCATCAGCTCGGGTTCCCTTTTCCCCAGAGACAAGATCTCACTATGTATCTCAAACTCAGAGATCCTCCTGTCCCTGCATCCCAAGTGCTGGGATTAAAGGCATGCACCATCACATTGAGCTATTACTGGGAACCTCCCAACATATCAATGACGGGGAAATTATCCTAAGCTTCTAATATAGAACCATCACACACCTATCTACCATGGAAAGTTGATTGCCTTGGGGCCTTCTACCCTGAAAAGGCAATGATTTATCTTGCTCAAGACTGATGACGACTCCAGTACTGGATAGAGATTTCTCATGGCATCATGTAGGAAGTACGGGGAAATGCCCACAAGAATGAAATCCGCTGGTCTCACCCAGAGCTCACTATCCAAAGCTGCCGACGTGGAATGGATTGGAACAGCTTCTTGAAGACACAGCTAAGGGGAGTTAATACATTGTCTGAGACAATTAACCTTGATTGTCTGTAACCCCATTGTTGGCTACTCTCGCCAGTCTCTTAGACTCCCTTTGTTAATTTTGTATACTATGTTAACTTTGTAAATCGTCAAGGCACAAAGTGTCCAGGTCCCCACCCGGTAGCTCCGGCAGACAGGCCCTTCCCCCTGACCTCCCTAACTATCATAAAGGCAGTTCCGGCCTCTATAACTGTAACAAAGCTTATCTCCAGCCTCTCAATGGGACCCTCTCTAGATTATGCTAATTTTAGGTGAAAAGTCTGAACAAAGGCCACCAATCCCTGAACTGCCCAYAGAAACTCACCAATCCCTGAGCTCTGCCCAAACTCAGGACTTGAAATTCCACCAATCCTCACCCTAGAAATCTCTGCTCTAGAAAGCTCCGCCCCCTTAGGAACCCTATATAAACACTGCCTGCTCAGTTCCCTGGCTCCTTCCTGCTTGAATTTGTCCCTCCACACCCTGGACCTTCTAATAAATATCTCTCATGAGATTTGCTGCCTGGCGTGATTCACCGGAAGAAGACAAGCAATAAAGAAAAGAGAAGTGGTGTGGCTGAGGCCCCGAGCTCAGCTCAGCTGGGGATACCCCTGGGAACTGCAGGCCTCTCCGGAGGAGGCTTCCTCTCAGAGCTCTGTGCTTTCTGGGCTCCCATGTCTCCTCAGAGTTCCTGGGCTTCCAAGTCCCTGGACCTCTTCCCATCTGAGCAGAAAGGCCAACACCCATTACCTTATATGCTAGCCTAAATTTTTTAATTCTTTAAAAATGTGACCATCAGAAAGATAAAGGGAACTGACTGTTACAGATAAAGGCAAGTAGACATACTCAGCCCACGGGTCACCTCCCTTCGGGTATTCCACACCCAGTTTCAACTCCAAATGGATGGATTCGATCAGTGTATAGTCATCAGAAGCTTGGCCTTCCCAGGTTAGAAATTTGGATAATGACAGCGGGAAGCCCACACAGCAGTGCAGACAGGCTGGTGGGGGTGAGGGAGGGGAGGGTGAGCAACGGAACAGAGTGAGAGATGGGTAGTCTGTATCATAGTTTTAAAACGATGATCCTGCCACAGCTGAACCTACATGTCGCACTAACTCTCCTCCTGTCAGATCTTCCAGAGCCCAGGAAGAGTCAGCCCATGTGAGCGGCACAGGCTCTCGTTAGTGGGAGAGGCAGACATCTCGGCTGCTGATGTCCGACCAGGTCCCTTCAGCCCCCCACCCCATGTGCAGGCCCACCAACTGTGTAATCACTGCTAACGGCTCTCTTGAAAACCATCCCATTTACCTCTGTAAACACATGGTAGTAGATCCCTGTTCTCTTTACTCCTCAAAGGGTTAAATTCAAGAAACCTAAATGATAATTTTGAATTCCATTTCTAAATACCTTCTTCTCTCTGCCTTTTGTTTTTACACGTTGAAGTGACTTTTTAAAGGCTTTCTTGACAGGGTAGCTAAAGGATTTTATATGAATATATATATATATATATATATATATATCAAAAAATCATAACTTTCTGGTGCCTTAATATAGACTAGATAGAAATGCCACAGTGTCACACTAATTAACTACATTCTACTAAACAAAGTTCTTTGTAAAGCCAGCCCAGTCTCAACTGGAAGTTGGTGGGGCAAACGGATAGAGACTGCTCCACCCAAGACTCTCCCACATGCCAAGCAGGTGTTCACCCACTGAACCATATTTTCACCCCACAGACTTCAGTCCCTGATAGAAGGGACAGCAAAGCCTTGTTTTAGAGAGTTATGCATATAGAGATCGACAGAACTGTTTGGATTCCTTGCAAACAATTTCTCAGCCTAGCCTCTGTACTGCTGTCTCACATAAATCTGCCCTGAACTCTCCTCGTTACAATGATCTAGAAGAAAGATTTCAGTTCAGTGCACAAATGCAGGAGCTCCGAAGGAGGCGTCCATCCCAGTTTCTGTGTCTGAATTATTTTATTACATCCTCCTCTAGCCTGTGACTTTATTTCAATCAAATTGACCACTCTTCCATCAATGATTTAAAAGTAAAAAGTAGACTACAAAAAGATTTTTTGTGAACAATAAAAGATGTAATACTAACTATGTATCATCTCATTTTTTCCTTTCGTGGTCCAGGGTCAAAACAACCTCACAGTCTGGGCATTCTTTTATCAAGATGAATGGCTGATGGAATGAGGCATTTGTAACTGACAAACCATAGCTGGGTTTGGCTGGCAGAGTGCCAAGAATCAAATTCAAGAGAGAGCATCAAAGGAAGAGAGTGGTTCTTAAGGGCCCACTAAATCAGCATTTTTCAACTAAAGCTCATGACACGTTAATAAGCAACAAAGCCGAGTTAGAGGGCCGCCACCCACATCTCTGATGAGAAGTGTAACAAATTATAGTAAGAGAGCAATTATCAATGTGGATTGCCTGGAGAGGAAATAACATTTTCCTCAAAAACTTTAATTCCAGTAGATATGCTTGTGTGTGTGTGTGTGTGTGTGTGTGTGTGTGTGTGTGTGTGTGTGTGTGAATGATAAGTCATGAGATAAGGTGTATTTTCCATGAAGGATTGTAGTTTATAAAATTTAAAGTTACCAGTCAAGATAGAAAATGTTTGAAAATACTAGGACACACATGGGTTAGGTCTTGAGCTCCAATACTTAATCATATAGTTTACCCAGTTGCTATGAGCCAACTCGGGTGGCTTTTCATTGGTCCCCACTCCCACGCCATCACCTTAGCTATAATCGCTGCTCAATGGATTACACTCCTCTAAAACACAAACACAAACAGGAGACCCAGATAATTACTGGTTCAGTTAATTCGTAGTATTTATTTGGCTGTAATCTTCTTTACTGAGCTAAGTCAAATTCAACTAATATTATTAGAAACAAATTCTCTTAAAGCCAGGGCTAATTAACTGATACAGTGTTCTCTAAGAATCACTGTGCACCTTAAATTATTTAAGAGCCAATATCTAACCTTCACCTTAATGCTGAAGTCTACACACCAAATGTTTGCCCAAAAGATCACAATCACAATGTTTTATTTTAAATGCCTTATACACAAACTGAAGCCAATTTTCCTTTTACTTTACTTTTCAAGACAAACCATTTCTCAGAAAGCCACAAGAAGCATTGCATACAAATGGAGAAAGACTAGATTTCTGAAAGAAGGGGCAGTTAGGATGGGAAAGACAGCTCAGCAATTCAGAGCAATGGGCAATCGCTGTTCCTTCAGGGGGTAGATTTGGTTCCCAGCACCCACATCCAGTGCATCACAAGCTTCCATTAGTCGAGCCTCAGAGTGTAAGACGCCCTCTTCTGGCCTCCATATGCAACTGCACACATGTGCATACTCTCATATGTACACACGCATACACAGAAATAAATCTAAAAACTGAAAAGACAATATACTCAGAGGAAAGCATATGAGTACAATAGCTATCCACTCGGTGAGTCCAGAACTCAGTGAACTTATCATGATTTTGAAAAGACACAAAGCACACAGCAGCTGAGTAGTATTCGGAAAGCCCAATGTAGGTGTCTCAGATCACCTTCACAGGTCGTTTTCTAACGACTTCGTTGCTGGTATATTAAAAACAAAGTTTATTTTATTCAGTGGCATTATATCATATAGTCTGACTAACTTCTCTCCCTAAGTCTAAAATTCTGTTGAGAAGTCTTTTTCCGACGAAAAGGCACCCATTTGTGCTCAGAAGTCTGCGGAGGGTGGGATGCTTCCTTCCCTGTGCCCTCTCCGTTTTTCTTGCCTCATTTTCTTGGCTATGACATAAAACAAAAGAATTAAGCAGAGGTGGCGGGCAAACATCTAGTTTTCTTCTTTGTGAATATTTCACCTTGACAAATGACACTTGCCACAGACTTTCTATAAATCCTCTCCATTAAACGGCGGGCATTCCCCATACAGCCTACCCAGAGTTCACTGTTATTGTTTTACTGTGCTTGTGTGTTAATGTTTATCATTTTCCTTTCTGTTTATATAACTGAATTACTTTTCAAGTGTATTCTATTATTGTGGGAAATTACACCAATTTATGATTCAAGTGAGAGACCTATTCCAGGAATAAAGCAAATTTGGAAGCTAATGTATTTACCGTTTTTTTTTTTTTTTTTTTTTTTTTTTTTTTTTTTTTTTTTTTTTGTCTACTAGTTCAAATATGCTCATAGCAGCATTATTTGGAGTAAACAAGCTGAAAACAAAAGCCATCGCCATGGGAGAACAAAAACTTGTGTTGAGCACATTTAATAAAATATTCCATAAAAGTTGAAAGGTTATTGGTCCATATCAGGATGGGCTGAGCCTCAAAGATATGACATTAATCAAAAGAGGTCAAACTGAAYGTTCCTGCTGATGATGTCATGGCTATGTAGCATATTTTTGACACATAGGTAGTATATCATATATCGCACCAGTTTGATAGGTATGTATACATGTAAGAATCTATACATTGTTCCTACCACACATAGAGTTCAGAAACAGGAGGCTGATCATGATAGCAAGAATTGAGGGCTCTCTGTCTTTAGGAGTCAGTTAGCCACTGCAAAAGGGCTTAAGTGAGGGAGGAGGAAAACTTCTAGATAATAGTAGCTCACTCATTTTTGATCTGATGGTATTTTTCATATAGAGTTGTGCATTTATATTTAGTGTCTTTTTAAGTATGTTACACTTCAACAAATGTTTTTAAAGGGGTGGACAAATAAATGTAATATGTGTGTTATGTGTGGTGTTGGGGAGGTATTTTATCTTTTTGGTATGGTATGAAATTGGGAGTTGTGTTAGTTCAGATCCTTCAGATGGCAGATGCTAAGATATGATTAAATGTTGAAAGATTTTATTTTTAAAAAATGTCCCTTGAAAGACTTCGAGAGTGGTTAGATAAATCTGGGAGAACAGTCAGCATGAGCCACAAAGGGAACATAAGGAGAAGCATCCTACATTATGGTGATGTCGAAAATACTCAGCAAGGCTACGTGGGACTCCCAAGGGTCCTGGAAATCAGCCTGTGTGGTTCTAAATAGGACCTCAGCATGGCAGCAGGGTCTTCCACGGACGACTGCTCCCACAACGTGTATTCGTGAGGACACCACCCTCATCTTAGTTAGGGCTTCATTCTGTGAAGAGACACCATGACCACAGCAACTCTTACAAAGTACAACATTTAGTTAGGACTGGCTTACAGTTTCAGTGGTTTAGGCCATTATCATCATGACCAGAAGCATGACAGTGTCCAGGTAGACATGGTGCTGGAGGAGACGCTGAGAGCTGTATATCTGGATCCGCCAGCGGCAGGAAGAGAACTGGCTTGAGCATGTGAGACAGCAAAGCCCACGCTCTAGTGACACACTTCCTCCAACAAAGCCGCGCCTGCTCCAGCTCACCTCCTAATAGAGTTGCTCCCTAGAGGCTGAGCACTCAGTCACAGGAGGCTGTGAGGGCCATTCCTATTCAAGCCATACAAGCCAATAGTAGGATACTTTTCTTTTTGATAATAGATGTTTTATTTTAACATGTCTTTAATTTTTGGTTCACTTTTAAGATCTAAATAAAGAAAATTAACTCTTGGTTTATAGTTCTACAGATTTGGGCAAGCGCATAGAGTCACCCCTACAGTTAAGATTTTAACCAGTCCCTCACACTAAAAACTCCCTCATGAGTCATATCTAAAGTCCATCTCTCACCCTTACCTAGCAACCACTAAACATTGCTCTCTAGAATATAGCTTCATGCATATTGTCTAGCCTATAGACACAAATACACGTGTCATCCGCGTACTTTAACTGATATTCTGCATACATCATTTGACATAAATTCATATTGCCATGTGCATCATTTCTTTTGAATTGCTAAATGATATTTCACTGTATGGATGTAAATACTATATTTTTAAGCTGTGTGGCAGATACTTGGATTGTTTCCAATTTGGGGCATTTATGGAAAAAACATGATCAATGTTTATTCTTCTCTTCTATATTTATCTATTTATAGAATTTTTGAGTCAGATTATGTGTTGGATGCAAAAGAGAAAAAGTGTCCCCACATGGTTGGAGCATTTGTGTGTTCCCTCTAGTCGTGTGCGCAGCTGCTGGTGGCTCCACACTCTGATGCCCATGGCATCGTTGCTGCGGGGTTTGATTGCTGGGCCGTTTTACCTGTTCCGATATATGCAGTGCCCTTGCTTTTAGTTTAATCACATTTTCCTTAGTGGCTGATGAAAAACACCTTTGTGTGTATGCGTTGATATTTATACATCTCTTTCTCAATTATTTATTTTGAGATTATAACATAATTAATTATATCATTTATACCCTCCCTTCCTTCCCTCCAAACTCTCCCGTGTGCCTCTCCTTTCTCTCTCAAGCTCATGGCCTCTTTTGTCCATTAATTGTTATTACATACACATATGTATACACATATCTATTTCTAAATACATACATACATCCTGCTCAGTCCTTATGTTCCTTGTTGTGCGTGTTCAGGGCGGAGCTGACCAGTTGGTATTGGATAACCAGTCGGCGTGCCCTCTCTTCTTTAGGGAAGACTGTTTCTCCCACTCTCGGCATTCCTTAACCATCTGCAGTTCTTTGGCTTGAGGCTTCCTGGGCTTGCCTATTCACTTTAGCATGTCTATTGTGTGGGGACGTATGCACTGAGACTGGGCTCACAACTCTGCATTTTGATTGGTTTGCGCTTTACAGTACTGGTCTTCTTCTATTGCAAAAAGAGGTTTCCTTAAGGACGGGTGAGAACCAAACTCTCTGTGCATATAAGAATAAATATTTAGAATGTAGTTAGGGTTTGTGTGGGATTAATAAAACAGTGGATATAGGTTTTTCAAGATCCACGACTTCACTATCCCTGGGTAGTTGGCTGTGTTTCCAGTGGCGGGCATCATTTCCCTCTTGTTAAGGGTCCAATCATAGAGCTGTTGGTTACTGCCAAGGTATGAGCGCCACTACTGCACCCTTAGGGTTATAATATCCTGCTGATGGTTCACAGGCATCCCAAACAGGCTTTGCCATAGCGCTTGCTTTCTCTCCACGGCCAGAGGTGGGAGGTAAGTCCCTATGTTAAAGACAGCATGCACTTCAGCCCCGAGGCCCAGGGCCCCCGACCTAAGACGGGTCGAAAGCTTCCTTCCCTGAGAGCTAGCTTTCCAGCTACCAGAAGGTGCCATGCAAGTGTTCAGTTGGGAAAAGCAGCTGATAGTCCTACCCAGCCATGACATCACTCATCTCTTTTAGGGGATAGCTATTCAAATAAATGTAAGGACCATATGTTTCAATCTATGCAGACAAATCAGCTTTCTAATCAGAAAGTTTCCAATTTTTTTTAGTTTGGGGGCATTCATTTTTATATGAGAATAAACACAAAAAATCTTTGAGGATTTTATCTCTTTAAAATGTAAGTCAGAGTAAATATGACTAACTTATAGCAGTCAGGTGCAAAATTATATATTCAAGACATTTAATGACCAGTGTAGCATAGGCACTGAACAGGCAGAACAAGCAGCCACAGATGAAACATGTAGCCACCAAGAGACTTTAGATGGGTGATAATTATGRTAGACAGAGCACATATAAAGCTTGGGAAATAAATATAAATTACATATTAGCAGTCTATCATAAATACATCCTTAATTAGATACACACAGATACATATACCCACATGCACCAAAACACATATACATTCAAATTGTTTGTGATACAAGAATGTTTAGGATAATCTAGCTCTTTGACAAAATTAAATATTGTTTAAACATTAAAATATGAACTAATAGGCACCCACTTAATGGTACACCATATCATTTTAAATGGGATTTTAGCAGGGCGTGGTACACACCTGTAATCCCAGCACTCAGGAAACAAGACAGAGGATCACAAATTTAAGAGCAGTCTGTGCTACATAGCAAGGTCCTGTCTCAAAAATAAAATGCCCAAAAGATGTTTTTGTGTTATACACTTGTAGTCCCAAAACTTGCAAGTCTGAGGCAGAAGAATAGCAAGTTGGAGAACGGAGAAAAACCTCTTTTCAAAAAGTACATATATTAAAATTATTCAGATGTAAGCTGGGTGGTAGTGGCACACACCCTTAATCCCAACACTCAGGTGGCAAAGACAGGTGGATCTCTGAGTTTGTGGCCAGCCTCTTCTACAGAGTAAGTTTCAGGACAACCAGAGCTACACAGAGAAATTCAGTCTTGTAAAAAAAAAATTCAGATGTGAATCTACTGACATTAAAACTATTTATTAGAATCCTTAAGAGAATGCAGATGAGAAAAGGGAATCTTATGTTCCTATCCACTTAAAATGCGATTGCATATGTGTACCTGCAGAAATTGCTGCTCGAAAAGTAAGAAGCACAGGAGCTGATGTTTTCCTTTGTGTGTTTTGACATCTTCTGATGGTTCTTTAGTGATGAAGTCTTGGAAGAAAGAAACCAAAGCACAGAGAGAAACAAGACATGCTGCTTAAATATTAATAGTGATGGAAGAATCAAGAAAACAGTAAGGTGTGCTGGGGATGCTTATTAAAGAAGATAGATTCACAGACAATAATAAAATTGCATCTAATTAAGTTGTGTTTGTATAGAGATTTCCTCACTCTATGCCAACTGCAGAAGAGTGAACATAATTTTTGAGCTCATGCTTGCCTGTGTCAGCCATGATGGGCCTTTGTCTAAATGCTTTGTACGAAGTGAGCCTGACGACTGGTCAGCCCAGAGAACACAGGGCACTGTCTGGTCCATCCAAAGCCAGGGTCCAGACCTGCTAAATCACCTGCACTCGCCCTTTGCTCCCAGAGTTCACAGCAGGACTCACGCTTCACGGTCTTCTTCTCTCAGCCTGAGACCTACTTCTGCGTTCCCTAGTTACAGAAGCCAGATGAACCTTTCAGCCACAGAGCATGTGTCCTGGGGACGTGCTAGTCCAACAATAGACATTTCAAGCTTCAAGCCGTGGCTTTCATGGCTCACATAGCTGTGTAGATTTCTTTCACTCTAAGCTGGAGAGATGATGCCCAGGGGGCCTTATCTTTCTTAAAGGATGTCAACCTTAATGACAACCAGACACACAACAAGCGTTTTCCTAAATAGAAGATATTTTCCATGTCATTCAAAAGCCCTGGACTTTTCCAACCAATCTCAAGCAAAGTCACAGCAAGCTAATAGCTGTGAAGATACTAGCCATTTAAAACCCACGGGCTGGGATGCCAATCAGATCAGAGACACCATCCACAGTGGGAGACCCAGAAGTCACAGGATAGACATGTGACCTATTCCAGGAACGCTGGGGGTCCCTCTATTGTCCCCACTGACACTCTCCTGCTGCTTCCTGGTATCTCATTAATGCACAGAAACTGTAGTACATTCCACTGAGGAGGGGAGGTTTTTAATTCATCCTGTGGGCACAAAGGGGCATCTCTTTGTGAGCTTCTAAAGTATGGAGACAAAAATCAGGACAGCCCTTCAAAGAGTGTCATTAACACATTCCCTGGGGACTGCTGATGGAAACCAAGCCACAGCCTGTCAAGCCCCAGGACACAGAGAGGGAACACTCTGCTTTTCCACTGTGCCCTTGATCAGGTGGTAACAAAAAGCAGAAATATTCATGACATTTT
Organism: Apodemus speciosus; assembly: GCA_002335545.1. Lineage (NCBI taxonomy): Eukaryota > Metazoa > Chordata > Mammalia > Rodentia > Muridae > Apodemus > Apodemus speciosus. Next base: position 42,287 of record BDUI01005463.1, read on the forward strand.
TTAAATAAAATGATGGCTACAGTAAGGCAAAGGAATAGAAACTTTTAAATATGTATGTGAATGGATACATGGAAGGATGGATAGATAGATAGATAGATAGATAGATAGATAGATAGATAGATAGAT
>BDUI01005463.1:45312-55478 GCA_002335545.1 Apodemus speciosus
AAAGAAAGAAAGAAAGAAAGAAAAAGAAAAGCCCCAGGTTCAATCCCCATCACTGACAACACAGGAAGTTGGCTGAGGCTTCACATCTTGCTTCGTGTTGTTATGCTGGGATGTCTTCACCTCTTCGGTCATATTCAGTGTCTTTTGTTGACATATACTCACTTCTACGACAGCTCCGGCCTTTGCATTCATCAGTTTGTAGGATATTTTAGATAGTTAAAACTGTACCACTTTGGCTTAATATGTTTCACATGTTTTTCCAGTTTCACCTTTCCCGTGTTTGTTTTTTCATTTTGTTTTTTATACTTTTCATTATAGTGAATTTAACCCATTTTTCTGGATTTTGGAGTGTTGTGTCATTTGTAGAAAGACTTTACATGAGTTGAGTTTCTGGAACATTCTCTCATTATTCTTTCTGGACCTGTTCTTGCTTCACTGTGCTAACGCTGTGTCTTTCGATAATTTTGATTCATTGTGGGGGAAAGAAGGTCACTCGCCGTGCTTTTTCCAAGAAGCTACCCAAGAGCTGTGCTCGGGCATCCTCCAGAAGCTGAGAGTTGCCCTGGCAACTTGGCCACCGAATTCTGACACCGCCACACTGGAAGGGGGACTCTGAGCCTGGGGAAGCAATGAGGTCCACGTGTCCTTTCCCCTGCAGTCTCAGAAAACCTGGAACAGACACTTGTCTGAGCTGCACCTGGACCCCTAATCCACAGACTGCAGTGACAGTGTGTTGTTTGAGGCCTCTAAATGTGTAGCAATCTGTAATATCAACAAGAGAGAATAAACTAAGTCAAATCCAGTCCCAGAACGTTACAAGCACAAATAGTAAACATCTCTTAGCATATAAACTTACGGCAGAGGGTAGAGCTGAAAGAAATGTCAGCGCAATGCCAGTACGTCTGTCCCTAAGTTTACAGTGCCGTGAGTCAAGGATTCCAGACTGTCATCCAACACTCCAAAGTTCAAAACTTTGGCACAACTCTCACAGATCAAAAATGTCAAAGCCTGGGCTAAATACTAACATTTAGGATTTGTCTCAACTGGAATCTTCTGAGTGCAGAGTCAATTTGGAAAAAGTAGTATAATAATTTATAACCAAGGATGGGTAGGATTGTTTTTAGAATGATGCCTCTGTTCTTCGGGCACCTGGCGTTTGAGTCTCAGAGATTTTTTTTGGGGGGGGGGTTGGAAATGCAACCACAAAAGTCTGCTCGCAGCCACAGCTCTGAGCACCTCGGTAACAAACCAGTATTCTAGAATTTCACACATTATAATAAGCTCAACACATGCAGCCAGGTGTATAATTTCCAACTTGACATTAATTGTCTTTGTCCTGAAGCAAGCTGTTCTATCTTCTTCGAGAAGAATGCTAAAAGCTGTTGGTTTATGAACTAAAATGTTGATTGATCAAATCTGTTTCATACTCTAAGATCCAAAATTCAAAAGTAACATTTCCATTAAAAAATCTTCCTTTTCGTTTTGGATCTGGTTAACTTGGGTGTGTGATATTTTTACTTATGTGCATGATTTTTTGCATTTTATAAAGTTTATTAAACATTTTAAAAGCTTCTTTCGCTCCCACGATATGATCTTAACATCATTCTCGAGGCCTACTGAACACAACAGCTACAGCCTCTCTTGTTTTAGATTTTTTTTTCTTTGCTGAAAATACCACACATGTGGAGGCCGGAACCAAGCCAGAAGCACCTATCCTGCTAACTAGATTTCTTAGTGCCAGAAGGTTCTGTGCAGGTTGATGGGAGGGAGAACCCTGTTGTAGAAAGTTCTGGAAAGCACTGGGGTTTCTACCCTGCCTTTGACCCTTTAGCTCCTGGATAAAGGACACACACAGCCTTTATATTTACAATAAGCCTTAAACGGGACAAGAGCTGGGCCAATACCTACCTCTGCTATTAGAACCTACTTTTCTATCGATAACCCTGAGTTATTACTTTCTATTTACTGTTTCATCTGGGCTGCTCTTCACTCTAATCAGCCAGTCCTCACGGCCATGTTCTTGTGACTCATCCATCCCATGGCGGCTTCTCCTTCCTCCTCCTGAAACGTCTTCATCCACAGTTTTGCTCATAAATATCTCTAAACATTTTTTCCTTTTTTTGGATTTTGGATTTGGTTTTTTCGAGACAGGGTTTCTCTGTATAGCCCTGGCTGTCTTGGAACTCACTCTGTAGACCAGGCTGGCCTCGAACTCAGAGATCTGTCTGCCTCTGCCTCTGCCTCTGCCTCTGCCTCCCAAGTGCTGGGATTAAAGGCGCGCGCCACCACCGCCCAGTTCCAATCCTATTTTCTGATCCGAAGTTTTCTGTGCCTTTGTCTCCTTTTGGTGTTCAAGTCAGGACTCTGCAGTGGCTTCGGACTCTTTTATTCATAGTGAGGGCTGACAGCAGGGAAAAAAAAGTGGCCTTGCTGCTCTTGGGCTGGTGTTGTCGTCTATATCCTATGCATGGCCTGTGAGGAACAGGAGAGGAGGAGGAAGCCGCCATGAGGGAGAGAAAACATATGTCCAGGAGAAACGGCAAGTGTCTGCGGTACACCAGCCGGGAGGTAGCCAGGCCTGTACTTAGAAAAGCAGATTGGGGTGACCCCCAGGAATTGTCAAAGCCAAATAAAATAACCATAGTCTGAGTCTCATTTATTTCTTAAACGAGTTGGGGATATGTTTAAATTGTTTGTACTACAAAAGCTGTCAACAGTCACACCTGCCTGTGAATCCTTCCAACTTCAGTAAGAGCCCACCTGGCAAGATATGGCATTGGTGCGATATGGCCTGAATGTCATCATAGAGGTAATAAACTGCATTCTGGTTGTATGTAAGGCTCTGTACTCAGGATGAAATGCATACCTCATAGAAGCCTAGTCAGAAACTATCAGCTGGGGAGGTCATATACCCAATAGGAGAATCTACTGCTGTTATTTTGCCAATTGTATGTAGTAGCATCACATTGCTTTCTAAACACATCCTGATCCCCACAGGTTAATGCAACTCTCACACCTCCTGCCGGGTGCTTCTTACTGTGGTTAGACAGGGGCTAACACAGAGATTCACAGACAAAGTCCAGAAAGTAGGTGACTCTGGAGTGTTCCTAGCCAAGTGCGATCTGTGTACCGCTCCTTCCCTCAAGGCTCAGGGAGTATCACAGAAAGTGGGGCAAAAGATTAAAAGCCAGAGGTCTGTGGGCTCTGGAAAAAGTACACCTTCTAGACATGACGGGGCCATTTCACTCGAGGACACACAGAATCAAAGTGTACAAGACCCCAACAAGATTCCAATAGGTTCTGGTAGAGACCAGCCAGGCGCCAACCCTAGCTGAGAGCTATTGACAGCTGATGGCTGCTGCAGAAGGGACAGTCAGCCCGTGCATTATGGGATAGGTGGACATCCATGTGGACACAGAGAGCACAAAGTAGACTCTGGATCACAAAGGAAAAGAAGATGAGAGCATGAATCTGGAAGGTGAATTTGCGGTGCCTCAGGAACTACGGGTGGAAATGATCAAATATACTTTGCACATATATCAAATTCTCAGCAAAGGGCTAAATAATTTTAAGGCTTTCTTTTTTTTTTGTCATCTCCCATGTTTTGTAAAACATTTTAAAATCAGAATCTGACTTCCTATCTGGATGTAAATCTAGAACTTCGGTCACTCAAAGAACAGGACAGATCCAAAGTCAGGTTTAATAAGGATGCTGTGGGTGGAGACAGACTTCCCAAGAGATCAGGGACCTACGGACTCACCAAAAGTTAACAGCACTTCTCCCACCGCATGTCAGAAGAATAAGCCACAAATAAAGGAAATAGACTACACATAATTATATTCATCTGGTTTCTAAGTGCCAGGGCCGCATTGTTATCCCCAAACCTTCCCGAGAGCCAGCACACAACAGCTGTCTGTTATCAACCCTGCACCGAATTGCTAATCTTCTTCTGCCTGAGTCCCACGGAACACCAAGCTTCGGGTTCTTATTCCTGCCACCCGCCCCGCCCCAGATGATAAGCTGAGCTGAGGAATTATTCTAAATTGCTTTAGCCTCTCTGCTTCTTGCAGGCCTCTTTACTAGAGCCAACATGTCTCCCTCACAGAAGCTTCCAGTAATATTCTGACAGTGGGTTGGGGTGAAATATTCCCTCACGTGCATCCAGCCTTCAGCCCCACTCTTCACACCTGGCTCTCGCTGGACTTTTCACTCCTGCCTGTTGGCGTTCGAGAATCGCCACACAAACCATATGAACGCTGATCTCAGTTAAGCAAGGACTGAATGTTCAGGACCTCACAAGGGACTTGGGAGTCTAATTGTGGTACTGGTCTGTCCTGAAAGCCGGGGGGGGGGGGAGGGAGGGTTCAAACATTTACAAGGGGAGCAGTTGGCTTACTAGACAGAATATTATCAGCTAACTTTTAAGTTCAGTCCTGAGTGAGGTAAGAAGGGTTGTAGACGGGCAGTGAACAGGGGAATTTCAGAATAGTGAGATAACAGAACATCAAAAGTAACTCAACCATAACATAACTGACAGGTCAAGAACTTCTTACCCACTGGGGCCATAACTTTTTGGCTTATATTAGCATTCTTCACTGTCAGCTATGGATAATTACTTCTGGGAAGTAGAGTCTGAGAACCTGAACTTAATTTTACCTTATGAGCAAAATGGAGACTGAATCCAAAATGGCTACAGTTATGTTAACAGGAGCAGGCCTTGACACTGTCTGGATAGGAAAATCAAGGTGCTCACAGGCCTGATGGAAATCACCTTTTCCCCACCACAATATCCATTTCCCAGTTCCCTTTTCAAATAGTCTTTTTTTAAAGATTTATTTATTTATTATATGTAAGTACACTATAGCTGTCTTCAGACATACTAGCTGAGAATGTCAGATCTCATTATGGATGGTTGCTGGGATTTGAACTCAGGACCTTCGGAAGTGCTCTTAACCGCTGAGCCATCTCTCCAGCCCGTCAAATAGTCTTTATTAAACTTGGATCCAGAGTTTCACTATACATGTGATGGTTTATATATGCTCAGCCCAGGGAGTGGCATTATTAAAAGGTTTGGCCTTGTTGGAGTAGGTGTGACCTTGTTGGAGTGGGTGTGTCACTGTGGGTGTGGCTTTAAGACCCTCATCCTAACTGCCTGGAGGCCAGTATTCTAGCAGCCTTCAGATAAAGATGTAGAACTCTCAGCTCCTCCTGCACCCTGCCTGCCTGGATGCTGCCGTGCTCCTGCCTTGATGATAATGGACTGAACCTTTGAACCTGTAAGCCAGCCCCAATTAAATATTGTCCTTATAAGAGTTGCATTGGTCATGGTGTCTGTTCACAGCTGTAAAGCCCTAAGATAACACAGTAGAGACATACATACTTGTTTGCAACTTGAGATATTTCAAAAAATAAACCTTGAACACCTTCTTTTAAATGGAAAGCTAGACATTTAAATACTTGAAAGAGAATTTTATTTTTAGAATGTCCTGACAAAATGAGAGGAAAAATCAAAATGAGAAGCTTAGCCACTGCCGCTTTCTGCTTATAGGAGAATGAGATTCTCCTATTGATTAGGCTGGACAGAGGACTGGGTGTGAAGCAGACATAAAGGAACTGGGAGAAAAGACTGAGAGGAGCCAGCAGCTGCCCCCAGATAGAAAGGGCGTGTTAGAGAGGAAACAGAATAGGAAGTTTCTGTGTGTTACCGTTAGAGTTACAGTCAACAAATGGAAGCCGTGGGGGAAGGGGGGCAGGCAGCAGCACAATCTAATAAAGAGCAGCTTAACAACCCAACAAGGTGGAAAACATATCTGACAGGTCAAGAACTTCTCACCCACTGGGGCCAGCATCCAGACAGGACACAGCTGCCCTGAGATAAGGAAGGACGGACAAGCATCCTCTGGGTCTCCCAGGGTTAATACACAGAGCTCCGAAATGAACTTGACCTTACCCAGAAATCCTTTATTGCCAAAGTTCTCCAGTTATCAATAATTTCCAACACGGTCCAACCTAGGTGGCAGAGAGGTGATGCTAAGTGCCACTCTCTCGCCAGGGGCAGCACAACGCAGACAGAGGAAACTGATCCTCAAGTCTTGGGTAGAGGCTGTTCTGTCATTGTGGAGATTTCTAGGGGAATGAGGAGCAAAGCAGGGCAGTGGTGGCGCACATCACTGATCCCAGCACTAGAGAGGCCAAGACAGATGGATCTCTGAGTTCAAGGCCAGCTTCCTCTACAGGACAACCAAGACTAGACAGAGAAACCTTATCTCTAAAAAAGTTTTAGAGAAAGAGAGAAGAGGAGGAGGGAAGGAAGAAGGAGAAGAGGGGGGAAGGGAAGGAGAGGGAGAGAAGGGGAGGGGAGATGGGAAAAGGGAAGGGGGAGGGAGGTGGGAGGGGGAGGGGAGGAGAAAGGAAAGGGGGAGGGGAGGGGAAAGGGGGAGGGGGAGGACAAAGGGGGAGGGGAGGAGAAAGGAGGGGGGAGAAAGGGGAGGGGAGGAGAGAGGGGGAAGGGGGAGGGGAGGACAAAGGGGAAGAGGAGGGTAGAGAGGGAGGGGAAGGAAGGAGAGGAAAAGAAAAGATTGAAGAGCAGACAAAATTGCAAATTTAAGAAAACAAGTAAATTCTCCACCAAAGAAATGTTTGATGGCTTTAAGGCAAGGAGAGTATTTTTCTAAATGTTGTAGCAGGAACAAAATGGATTCACCCACCAGTCTGCTATAATCTTGGCAACATAAAGCTCTGGAAAACCAAAAGAAGCAGAGAGAGGCCTGAGCTGAGCCTTAAGCAGCCTCCACACAAAGCGTCAACACTGTTCTATAGCTTTCTCCCAGCCTCGACTTCCCACTGCAGCCTCCCGACCGTGAAAGTCACACAAGGGGATAATCACATCTCACAGAAGCTGCTCTTGTTTAAAATCTGCCCTTAATATAAGACAGGCAGCACAGGAAATTCTATTTAACAAGGCATCTGGCTTCTCAATGAAGATGCATCCCATTTTTATTCTAAAATAATTTTAATTAGGTTTGTTATTGAAACATGACATTGATGTCATTTGTAGTTTCCTGTCCCAGAAAACTGTGTTTAGGGGGAAAATAGGAATTCTAGAGTATTTTTCTTGTACAAAGTCTTGCTTTTCTCTTGCATGACAAGTCTGAATAGAGATCCCAACATTACCATTCTCTGTGAGATTTTCGCCTCTTAGGCATGAAATTATTTGGTTTAACTAGAATAAGTGGCTGGACGCTGGTATTTCAGTCTTGCTGTTTCCCTGATCTCTCTGTGTTCTAGTCCCACCGCTGACCACAAAGCACTTAGACCTCTCCTGTTCCTGAAAATCTTTTATACCATATCACCACCTAGGTTTTCTTCCTTTTCTCTTTAAAGAGTTATTTATTTAGTTTATGTATATGAGTACACTGTTGATCTCTTCAGACACAACAGAAGAGGGCATCAGATCTCATTACAGATGGTTGTGAGCCACCATGTGGTTGCTGGGATTTGAACTCAGGACCTCTGGAAGAGCAGTCAGTGCTCTTAACCGCTGAGCCATCTCTCCAGCCTTCCTTTTCTCACATCTGGTATCTTGTTCCTCCTTTATTCTATCTTTGTAGTCAAAAGGATTCATAACTGCCCAGTATAAGAGAAGGGAGTATGAGATAAAGGAATGTCTTCGCCTAGAGGAAGAGAAACTTTCATTTTAGTCCTAAAGTTTAGGAAGTATTTTCTGTTTTTAATAAAAATAAAAAATAAAAAATAAAAAACAACATACAAGAGAGGTTAAAGGCAATATGAAAACCATCATAAAAGAATGCCAAAAATTATCCAAGGCAAAAATCAGGTTACACGGGGCTGGGAGTGCAGCACATGGCTTGTGAACACAGGGCTGGGGCTCCTTCTCCAGCTATGGGTCGTCAGAAGCTAGAGCTTACCGTCCGTGAGCACAGCACAGCCAAGCAAAGCCATGTTCTATTCTTACTCAGATACATACTGCATCTTATTGTAAATTAATAATTAAAATATTTAGCATTTATGAAACCATTAAGATGTGGTATTGTGGGTAAATTGTTGTCAGGAACAAGTTTACTTTTTTAAGCATTCCACTTATCAACCCATTTCTCTCCTAAACCAAGAAACTCACAACTGAATTTACTGAAAGCTGCCACCATATACACCACATATACAACTATATGTTATTCTTGAGCTTAGGTTTGCTAAGTAGACACTTATTTATAATTGAAGTAGATACTGATTATATGAAAATATTTATGGTCCATACACAGCACAGTATACCATGCTATCTTTATCACATGAACTATAATATAGATTCTGGGAAAACAAAATAAAGCACATTCGCCCACACACAGGGGACACACACAGATCAGGGATGCGCTTGCTAGGATGCAGCCGGCTTGATTAAAATGCCTACAAGATGTTTATTGCCTACGGGAGAAATTGTTACATAATTACCCTAATGCATCTGCTACATTTTGTTTTTGTTTTTTAATAATGATGAATCCAGGTGATTTCTGAGTACCTCTCTAATGTGAAATCAAGACTACAGCTATAGAACTAAACTGTAAAAACCAAAAGTAATTCAAGAACTTAGCCCTTGGCTAAAATGACAGACATTTGTTCATTAGGGTTTAGCAAGTCTGTTGGTTCTTGAGGAAATGTCAGGGCAGTGCCCCGCCATTTGTCACAAATAAACCAATTGTCCTAATAAGAATATTGTGTATCCCAAACTGAGTTACAGTACAGGAGACTGAATAGATCATGTATCAAATTCTAACATTATTTCAGCTTGTCTAGTCTTTAAATTAATGCGCATTCCGAGTTAGACATTTTCTGTTTCAAACCATCCCTTTCTAAGTAAAACGCAAACATCTTAACAAGAACTCGCTATTTCAGTTCCCTTAAATACCTTTTTAATAGACTAAGAGTGAGTCTTCCATACTTTTTACACTGATACAGTATTTATGCTTCTTATTATGAAGTCTATACTTACATGGTGGTTGATTATTAGTGGTGTTCTCAGTTGGCTATTTGTGAACATACGGGATGAGTGGCATTTTATTCAATGAATGGATTTTTAAATTTTTAAACTAAAAAAAAAAGTTAAAGCTAGACACTAGAAATACAGTACAAGGTTTATGAGCAAGTAACATACAAATTGAGAATATTGAATTTATATGTTATATTATGCATTATACACTAAGGAATACATGTGTGTGTGTCTGTGTATGTGAATCTGTGTGTGTGTATATATCTATGTATATGTGTGTCTGTGTGTATGCTTGTGTATCTGTATATGTCTGTGTGTATCTGTGTTTGTGTCAGTGTGTGCATCTGTATGTATCTGTATGTCTATGTGTGTATAGCTGTATGTCTATGTGTGTGTTTGTATGTTTGCATATGTGCATATGTATGTGTTTGAACAATTAAAGAAAAGGTGGCTGGATGCCATGGATTTGAGAGAGATCAGTCTGAATATCTCAAAACTAAGAAATGCTTGATGTGCAGTGAAGATGTCTGAATCACTCATTCTTACTGAATTGAGTATACAGAGGGATGATTGTTTTCAGAAAATAGAGATGCATATGAAAGATCTCAAAGATAGATGGGACAGTCTGATTTGCACAGTCCCATCTCAGAACGGGAATAAAGCAGGAACTCATCTCCCTTGGACACGCCCCATCCCTTGTCTGGTTTTCTAATAGGGGTCTCCAGCCCCAGCCCCAGCCCCAGCCCCAGCCCCAGCCCCAGCCCCAGCCCCAGCCCCAGCCCCAGCCCCATGACTCCCACGAACCACTCAACTCATTGGTTTTTCCTGTCCCAATTGTAGATTACCGGTAAGGAAGATCTAAGTGGTGCCATCCTGGAAATCCAATGGCTTTTCTAGGTTCTGATTCTACCTGTTGCTACCACTGAGGTCAGAGAGAGGCAAGGACATACATGTATGACCTCAGAAGGCCTGGAGAGTACTGGCTCCTCTTCCAGAACAAGTGGTTTATAACTACCTGTAACCTCACCTTAAAGGGATCAAACACCCTCTTCTGGCCTCTGTAGGTACCAAGCATACATGTGGTGTACAGACAAACATACAAGCAAAACATCCATACATGTATAATTATTATTATTATTATATTATTTTTATTTTTTAATTTTAT
>BDUI01005464.1:5495-20511 GCA_002335545.1 Apodemus speciosus
GATAAAAACATTTTCAACAATTGGTGCTGGTTTAACTAGCAGTTAGCATGCAGAAGAATGCAAATTGATCCATTCTTATCTCCTTGTACTAAGCTCAAGTCCAACTGGATCAAGGACCTCCACATAAAACCAGATATACTGCAACTGATAGAAGAGAAAGTGGGGAAGAGCCCCAAGCATATGGGCACAGGGGAAATTTTCCTGAACAGAACACCAATAGCTCTAGGATCAAGAATTGACAAATGGAACCTCATGAAATTAGAAGGCTTCTGTAAGGCAAAGGACACTGTCCATAGGACAAAATATCAACTAACAAATTGGGAAAGAATGTTTCCTAACCCCATATTCAATAGGGGGCTAATATCCAATATATACAAAGAACTCAGGAAGTTAGACTCCCAAGAACCAAATGACACTATTAAAAATGGGGTAAAGAGCTAAAGAAAGAATTCTCAACTGAGGAATACTGAATAGCTGAGAAGCACCTGAAGAAATGTTCAACATCCTTAGTCATCAGGGAAATGCAAATTAAAACAAGCCTGTGATTGCACCTCACACCAGTCAGAGTGGCTAGATCAAAAATTCATGTGACAGCAGGTGTTGGCAAGGATGTGGAGAGAGCAAAAACTCCTTCACTGCTGGTGGGATTACAAGCTTCTAAGACCACTGTGGAAATCAGTTTGGCATTTCCTCAGAAAATTGGACATAGTACTATCAGAGGACCCAGCTATACTACTCCTGGGCATATACCCAGAAGATTCTCCAACATGTAATAAGGACACATGCTCCCCTATATTCATAGCAACCTTATTTCTAATAGCCAGAAACTGGAAAGAACCCCAATGTACCTCAACAGAGGGATGGATACAAACAAATGTGGTACATTTACACAATGGAGAACTACTCAGCTATTAAAAACAATGAATTCATGAAATTCTTAGGCAAATGGATGAAACTAGAAAGTGTCATCCTGAGTGAGGCAACCCAATCACAAAAGAACACACATAGTATGCACTCACTGATAAGTGGATATTAGCCCAAATGCTTCGAATACCCAAGATACAACTCACAGACCACAAGAAGCCCAAGAAGAAGGAAGACCAAAGTGTGGGGGCTTCGGGCCTTCTTAGAAGAGGGAACAAAATACCAATGGGAGGAGATAAGGAGACAAAGTGTGGAACAGACTTAATGAAAGGCCACCAAGTGATTGCCCCACCTGGACATTTAACCCATATACAGTTACCAAACCCAGACGCTATTGTGGAAGCCAACAAGTGCTTGCTGACAGGAGCCTGATATAGATGTCTCCTGAGAGTCTCTGCCAGTACCTGACAAATACAGAGGTGAGTGCTCTCTGTCAATCACTGGATTGAGTACAAGGTGTCCAATGGAAGAGCTAGAGAAAGGACCCAAGGAGCTGAAGGAACTTACGGCCACATAGGAGGAACAACATGAGCCACCAAGTACCCCTAGAGCTCCCAGGGACTAAACCATCAACCAAAGAGTACACATGGAGGGACCCATGGCTCCAGCATGCATATGTAGCAGAGGATGGCCTTGTTGGACATCAAAAGGAGGAGAGGCCCTTGGTCCTGAAAAGGCTCAATGCCCCAATATAGGGGAATGCCAGGACAGGGAAGCTGGAGTGGGTGGCTTGGTGAGCAGGGGGAGGGGGAAGAGATATGGGGTTTTTGGAGGGGAAACAGGAAAGATGATAACATTTGAAATGTAAATAAAGAAAATATATAATAAAAAAGAAATGATGGGATATCAATATGATAGTATATTATGCAAGCATTAAAATTATAATTAAGATTATTTTGGAGCACAAAAATATGTTATATATAATTTAAAGCAAAAACAGCCAAATACAAGTGACTTATGTAAATATTAGAGCAGAAAATTATGCATGCAAGCTAAAAGAGATTAGCGAAAAACGTCATTATAGTAACTGAGAGTTATCTGAGGTTCATTTGTTTTAATTAAAATATATTACTACTACTACTACTACTGCTGCTGCTGCTGCTACTACTATACTACTACTACTACTACACACACACACATATGTATGTGTATATACATTTATGTGTGTGTGTGTGTGTGTGAGAGAGAGAGAGAGAGAGAGAGAGAGAGAGAGAGAATGTGTGTGTGCACACATGAATATATGACCATAAGACAGTTAGTTGTAAGCTGTATAAATTGTTGTAAGTTGTATGAATTGTTTGCCTTTTATCTTATTTAGTGGAGTACTTTGTAATAGAATTTACTGGTATGTGGGAAATAGTCTATTACTTGGTACTACTACAGTGTTAACACTCTCACCACATGCAGCTATTATGGTGTAACAGGAATTTGGTCCTTGGTTTTTATTTTAACTCATTAAAATTTAAATTCATGTACCTGTACCAGTATGTGTCAAATGGCTAGCCTATTGTATTCTTTGTGAAAGTGAAGTGCCAGAAAATGGATGCAAATCAACAATGGGTGCAGAGACCTAGATTCCTGTTTGGATTTTGTTTCATAAGCTTTGCAGCATGAAAAATCTTCACTGGGATCACAAATGTGTTGGAAACCTATGGTTATGAGAACAGTTGCCTCTTTCTAGTATACAGTCCTTCAAGGCAAGAAGGTACATCAGTGTGTAGCTGTTATTGGAGCCAACCAGGAACCTGAGAAAAATGTATATAAAGAGCAAGGTTGTGCTGTGACCTTAGACTTTGACAAACGAAATTAATATTTATGAAATCATCCTTGGACATTACTCTGACAGACATAAATGGAAAATTCAAAAATTGTTGACCTTATTTATTCACTTATTTATTATTTATTAACTTATTTAGCTACCTATATAGTGGATAATTGTCCAAATGAAAGTGTTTTGTAAGAACATTTTCATACAAGCATACATTGTAATTTGACCATATTCACCCTATATCTCTTTTCTTCCTCTCTTGTCCTGTTTATTTAGGTATCTTTTTTCCTCTAAATAGATTTATTTCTATTTTAACATCATATGTGTATGTATATATGTGATAATTTTATTTTTAAGTTTTTATTCTTGTTTCATACATTACATCCTGGCTGCAATTTTCCTTGCTTTCACTTTTCACAGAACCGACCCCACCTCCTATCTCCCCCAGATCGACTACTCCATTTCCCTTCAAAAATAGTGCCAGCCTCATAGGGAGATCAATAAAACATAGAATAACAAGTTACAATAAAACTAAGCACAAACCCTCATGTCAAGCCTGGACACAGCAACCAGGTAGAAAGAAAAGGATCCCAAATACAGGCAAGAGTCAGAGACACCTCTCACTTGAACTCATAGAAAAGTAATGTATACAACCAAATCATATATGCAGTGGACCATGCTCAGACAAATACAAGGTCCATGCTTGTCATTTCAGTCTCCTTGAGCCCTATGATCTTTGCTTAGTTGATTCTATGGGCTATGTTCTCCTGGTGCCCTTAACCCCTCTAGCTTTTACAATCCTTCCTTACCTTCTTCTGAGAGATCCCCATGCCTGTGCTTAGTGTTTGATTATGGGTTCTGCATCTGCTCCTATCAGTTGCTGGATGATGCCCCTCTGATGACAATTGGGCTTGAAACTGAACCATGAATATAGCAGAATATTACTAGGAATCATTTCACTGACTTTTGGTAAGTTATCTTTGGTTCTTTCCTGGGTCTCTGTGTTGTCCAGGTTCTGCTTCCTGGCTATCCAGGTAGTGTCAGACATGGGCTCTCTCTTTGTGGCCTCACGTTAGACCATACATTGCTTGGCCACTTCCATAAGCTCTCTTCCACCAAAATACCAGCACATATTGCAGGCAAGACTAACTGTAAGCCAAATGATTTGTGGCTATGTTGATATCCCAGTCCCACTGATTATAGACAATAGTTATGTTTGGGCTCTGTAGCTTCCATTACTAGAAGACTTGCCAAGGGTCACCCTCACGGATTTCAGAGGGTTTCAACTGCTTTAGGGTTCTAAAATTCCCCCAATTCCATTCATCTTTCCCAGTACTTTCTCACTCTACCCACCTCTGACTGTTCCATCCAGTTTCTGTCCCTACTGTCCCCAGTCCAGCTACAAAAATCTATTCTATTTCCCTGTCCCAGTGAAATACATGTGTCCCCCTTGAAACCTCCCTGTTACTTAGTCTCTCTGAGTCTGTGGGTTGTAGCATGACTATCCTTTACTTAACAGCTAATATCTGCTTTTAAGTGAGCACATACCATATTTGTCTTTCTGGACCTGGATTACCTCACTCCGGGTGATTTTTTTCTAGTTCCATTCATTTGCCTTCAAATTTCTTGATGTCATTTTTTGAACAGTTGAGTAATAATGCATTGTGTAATTCTACCACATTTTCTTTATCCAGTCTTCAGTGAGAGACTTCTAGTTTGCTTCCGTTTTCTGGCCATTATGAATAAAACTACTATGAACGTAGTTAAGCAAGTGTCTTTGTGGGATTGTAGAAAATCCTTGGGTATATACTCAATAGTGGTATAGCTGAATCTTCAGATAGAACTATTTTCAATTTTCTGAGGAAGCACCATATTTCCATAGTGTCTGTAGAAGTTTGTATGCCCACCTACAATGGAGGCATGTTTCCTTTGCTTCACATCCATACCACCATAAGCTGTCACTTGTGTTATTGATCTTAGCATTATGACAGTTCTAAGAATCTCATAGTCATTTTCATTTGCATTTCCCTGATGGCTAAGGATGTTAAAATTTTCTTTTAAGTGTTTCTCACCCATTTTGATATTCCTCTATTGAAAATACTCTGTTTAGGTCTATAATACACTTTGTAATTGGATTATTTGGGGTTTTCTGCTGTCTAGTTTCTTGAGGTCTTTATATATTTTGGATATTAGCCCTTTGTCAGATGTGGAGTTGGTTAAAATCTCTTCACATTCTCTAGTCTGCCGTTTTGTCCAATTCATAGCATCCTTTGTTTTACAGGAGCTTTTCAGTTTCATGAGGTCCCATTTACTAATTAGTGATCTTAGTGCCTATACTATTATCACTCTGTTCAGGAAGTTATTTCTCATGCCAATGTGTTTTAGGTTATTCCACATTTTCTCTTCTGTTACGTTTAGTGTATTTGGTTTTATGTTGAGGATTTAGATCCATATGGACTTGAGTAGTTTGCAGTGTGATAGATATAAATCCATTTGTACTCTTCTACATGCTGACATCCAGTTAGATCAGTATCATTTGTTAAAGATGTTGTCTTTTTCCCAGTGTGTATTTCTGGCTTCTTTATCAAAAATCATTAGTCCACAAGTATGTGGATTTGTGCTGGGGTCTTTGATTTTAATTTATTGACCAACCTGTCTTTATGCCAGACCTATATGTCTTTATTAATATAGCTCTGAAATATATCTTGAAATCAGGGATGAAGAGAAGAATACTGCTACCAAATATTTGACCAAGACAACAAAGAATTTATATCAGAGAAAATGAATCCTCTTCAACTAATAGTGCTGAGACAAATGTATATCCATATGTGAAGAATGAAAGTTTACATGTAGGTATATCTGACTTTTATAGATTAAATGCTTCAGCCAAATCTTCCTTTTTATCTTATACTCAAAATAAAGATGATTCTAAATTAATATATTTCTTACAATGTTTTTAAAGAAGAATGAAAGAATGAAATCATTTATCAGCAAGACTCTTCTGTGGTAAAATTAAATTAAAACTTTCTGATAAAATAAACTATATATTTTATATATTCACCATTCCTGATTTATATATATATATATATATATATATATATATATATATATATATGCAACAGTGAAGCAAAATTCATCTAAGTCATATAATGCCACACAACAGTGGGCCAGGGAGCTTCATAGTTATGGATGAAAAGCTGCTGCATTTAATTGATAATTGTCTCAATGAGATGTGGCAGTTGGAGACTTTTCTGCCTAGAGCTTTTTGTTTTTCAAATTTTTAGACTGAATATATCCAAGTTTAGCTTTGGGAATAACAGTTTTGTCTGTGAAGGATATGGAGGATGACATTGCTCTTATGTTTTGAATATGAATCTCCTAGAATCTCCAATTTTCTGAATACTGATATCCTCAWGGCTTGAAAAGTTGCAGTTAAGTGTTCTCTTTGGTTCCTCTCCTGTGACTACTGGAAAAGGTCATTCGATTTCATAAAGCAAGAGAAAATGTATCTGGAACTGTTGGCTTTTGCTCAATATATTAAATTATATCCATGGAGAATAACCAAAATCCCTAGCAAAAAAGATGCAGTGGGCAGCTAATCACCTATTTAATTTGGATGCAGAAAAGTGTTTTTGTTTCCCCTGTAGGGACGCTGAGTCTTCTTTTCATTTCTCTTTTAGCTCAAGTCATATAATTTGTCTAGTAATTCTTCACATATTGGTCAATGTAGGCAAGTATTCATGCATAATTCTCTGTATTTTAGGCAAGAATGATTTTAGCTATATTGCTGCTTGTTTGCTTACAATAAATCTCAACAATTAAAAACAATTGACTGCAGGAGTTGGTCATTTTTGCCTCCTTTAGAACATCTAGTCCAAACAGACAGAACCATTATGTGGACCATCAAAGGAAAATCAGTTCAGCTAATAATACAAGTATGATACTTACTAGTGACATAAACGGAGAGTTATGCTAGATAGACACAAAATGGACTTGAGGATGAGACTAATAGCCAGAATAGGTTTTGGAGCTAAGGACAAATCTTCCTTTCATTATACATTTTTATAGGTTAGGCTATTCTAGACATAGGACCTGGGCTAGAGCTTAGAATATAGGAAGAAACATCTGTGGGAGAAAAGAAGCTATAGCAGGAGTGAGGAGAAGATGGCAAAATTGTAATTTCAATATAGTAATGGTACCAGGAGACTCTATCAGGCACTTTGTAGATAGAATAACCCTTCATAATTATTCCCTGATGTAGTGAGCCAGATACTTGTACATCTTAATGAATCATGGTAGGTGGATCTCTGTAGCTGAGGCTTCCTAGGCACAACCCAAAACACTGAATCTTTTCCTGAGGAAGAATCTGGATGGAAATTAAGGGAATCCAATTGCTAGGGAAATAAACAAGTTGTTAAGCACATTTAAAGGCAGCTCATATTTAAAGTGGACTATCAACTAAGCTTATATGCATTTAAGATACACAATTTCAAGAGCTCTCCCTAGAAAATAACAAAAGAAAAACAATGTGATCAAAAGGGAAGAACTAAATATTTAGGAATGGATAATCTTCATGTCACTAACAAGCAAAGGAATGAGCATTGATATCAGGCCACTTTTAAGAAACTATTCCAATGGAGAGCTAAATGCAAAACTGAGAGAGTTTTAATATTATCTGCCCTTGGTTCTAGAGAATTATACAAATTAATTTATTACTCTTGCATCAGACCATCTACAAATTAAACTGTTTTTTTTTCAAATTTTTATAAAAAAAAAGAGTGTGGAGGTTAAATCTGATGGTCAACTTGACAGGATCTGGGAGACAGCCAGAAGACCAGCCTGTGGGTATGCCTGTGAGGGATTTTCTAGGTTAGTTTAATCAAATTAGGCCTGCATATGAGTAGCACCAATCCATGGACTTGGTATTGGGCTAAATCCTGGAGAAAGTGAGCTGAAAGCAGGGTTCATCCTTTTCTTTGCTACCAGACTATGGATACAATGTGATCAGCTGGCTCAAGTTCCATGGAAATGATATCTCTGTCATGATGACTTGGACTGTACTTTTGAACTGCGAATCAAATTAAACCTTTTCTTCCTTAAGTTGCCTTTGTTGAGCATTTTGTTATAAAGATAAGAAATGTAAATCGTGACAATCATTGATGCCCATCTAAAATGCTTACAGTATAGAAAAATAATCAGAAATGTTGTATATAATTAATGCTTGATTTTCTTTTCTTTCTCTGAGTGCATATATGTCCATGTTCATGTATATGTGGGTACATATATATGGGTATTTATGTGGAACCCAAAAGAAACCCTTGAATGTCATTCTTCAGGCACTGCTTACCATTGTTTTCAAGACAAGGTTAACATTGGCCTAGAACTTGACAATTAGATGAGCCTAGCAACCTGCAAGCATACACATTTCTGCTTCCCCACTGATAAGATTAAATGCTTATGACATCATGTATGGTTTTCTTATTTCACATGGGTTCTGGGTATCAAATTCAGGTCCATATGCTTGAAAGGTAAGTACTGTAATGTTGAGTTACATTCTAGCTTCTGATTGTATTTTACTTTATGTTATGAAAAAAGTTTTAATAGTTGGAACTTGTTTCATGGAGTCAGATATATCTTAATTAATTAATATATACAATGGAATACTATTCAGCTGTTAAGAGCAAAGACATCATGAATTTTGCAGGCAAATGGAACTAGAAAACATCATCCTGATTGAGGTAACCCAGACCCAAAAGGACATGCATGGTGTGTACTCACTGATAAGTGGATATTAGCCAAAAATGTACAGCTTCATCTTTTTGACAGACTTTTTTAAAAGGAAAATTTGAATACAAATATTGAAGTTCACATGAGTTGACTTGTAATAAACAACATTCACCTGATGCTATTCGTCATGGCGCTTGTAAAGGCAAATAGTGCATCCAATTATGTGATGCTCAGAATCAGTCTATTTTTACTATTTGTATACGATTTCAGATGTTATAATGTTTTGAGTATTTTTTATTAAATATCAATACATACTATGCTATTATATCATTTGTTGCAAATTAATGATCTTGAAAATATGGTTTAAATTATATAAAATTATATTATAATTAATCTTACTACATCTGAAAAATATTCAAGAAAGGAAAAGTTGATTGAGAATTGAAAAGCAAATTACTTGGTCACCTAAGTAAGCACATAAAAATATTTGGCAACATAGACAAAAGCCAAAGTTATTACACCTTTACAGTGTTATATGTTAAAGCATAAATTTTCAAATAGTGCCACAATCTATCTTTTAAATTGTATATGTGATATATATATATGCATATATGTTTGATTTTATGTTTAAATGGGAGGGGATTCCAGTACCTCAGAGACCGAAATTAAAATTACTTTAGAGTATTTCCTATTGTAAATATGAAGCAATTAAAAGTTAGTATTTGCTTTCAGCATCCTCTAAGCAGATGGCAAGTGATCTTCCCTTTGCCCACCTTTGCTTTGTAGTCTCAAAAGAATCTCTTAATTTTATGTTTTTATATGCTTTAGAGAAATCTACATCTGTATATAAATGTAAGCAAACTGACAAAAAGAACTCAGTTCTAATGTTCATTGTGGGTACACTTTGTTATGCTTGTTGATAGTACAGATACCGCTCTAAACCTTTATTTACCAATTCCTCTGTTGACAACATATTTTTCTTTACAATAGTCAAGAAATTCATTATTAAATACTGCAAGGAAACATATATACTTCAGAAATATCTCAGTGAAAGAATTCACATTGGCATCTTGATTTTTTTTTTGTAATAAAAGTTAAGTTTACTTACCTATTGAGATTTTTTAACATACATCTGTCTAGAGACAGAGTTTCAGGTTGGAAAATGTTTTTGGAAGAACTGAGAAAGAGAGTTAGTTTTGGCAAGGTTGTTACTTTTGGGTTTTTTGTATTGTTTTGTTTTGTTTTTTGTTGTTGTTGGTTGGTTGGCTAGTTTTGTTTTTTGTTTTGTTTTTGTTGGTGGTGGTCTGTTTTGATTTTTTTTTGTTGAGGATTGAGCCTAGTGCTTTATTCATGTGAAGCAAGGGCTTTACCACTACTGAACTATATTGTCAATCCTTCTGTCTCCATGTGCTATTTAATGTAGATAAATTTGAGGAAATAGACTCATGGATATTTTGCTGATGTCATCTCTGAAGTCTGACATCTAAGAGACTGAACGTCTAGAGAGTTTGAAACACAAAATTTATAAGTTTTTACAGAAGCAAGTGGCCTATTGACAAGTGTCAATGGAAGAAATGAGTTACACCAATAGCAGAAATCTAAAAGAGACAATTTTCTCTAAAGGTATGGCATGTAATAATATATTTATCAACAGACATATGCTGAAAGGTCTTTTGTTGTATCTCTAGTAATCAATTTCCTAGGACATTGTTGTTCTAACTTTAGCTTTAACTCAAAATTATCTTTAACAAATGTTGTTAATCAAACTAGAAGTCTACATGTAGAAAAATGCAAAAGATCTCTTACCTATCACCCTGCATAAAACTCAACTGCAAATGTATCAAAGTCATGAGCATAAAAGCAGATATATCAAATCTGATAGAAGAAAATGGGAATACCCTTGAGCTTATTAGCACATGAGAACCTTTTCTGACAAGAACTACATTAGCACAGGCAATAAGACAAACATTTAATAAATGACACTTCATGAAACTGAAAA
Organism: Apodemus speciosus; assembly: GCA_002335545.1. Classification (NCBI taxonomy): domain Eukaryota; kingdom Metazoa; phylum Chordata; class Mammalia; order Rodentia; family Muridae; genus Apodemus; species Apodemus speciosus. The sequence continues at coordinate 15,914 of BDUI01005464.1, forward strand.
GGTTATGTATGGGAAATGACACCATCAAAAAGTTGCAGCCTACAGAATGAAAAAAAGATCTTCACCAACCCCACATCTGACAGAAGGTGGATATCCAAAATATATAAAAAAAATTAAGAAGCTAGATATCAACAAATGGAATAATCCAATTGCAAATAGGAATCAGATCTAAACACAATTCTCAATAGAGGAATACCAAATGACTGAGAAACACTTAAAGAAATGTTCAACATTCTTAGTCATCAAAGAAATGCAAACCCAAATTACTTTGAGATTTTGTCTTACACCCATTGGAATGGCTATGATCAATAAAGCAATTGACACCTCATGCTGGCAAGGATGTAGAATAAGTGGAACACTCTTCCATTATTGGTAGGAATAATAACTTATACAGCTATTAAATAAATCAGTGTGACAGTTACTCAGAAAGATGGGAATTGATCTGCCTCAAGATCCAAGTATACTACTCTTGGACATATAACCAAAGGGTGCTTGTTACTGTCACAGAGAAACTTGTTCAACCATATTCATTGCTGCTCAATTCATAATAGCCAGAAACTGGAAATTACTTAGCTATCCCTCAACAGAGGAATAGATAAAATGTGACATATTTACACAATGGGATATTACTCAGTCATTTAAAAAGTGACATGATATTTGCAGGCAAGTGAATAAAACTAGGAAAAAAATCATACCTAATGAGGTAACCCAGGCCCCAAAAGATAAACAAGGTATGTATTTGAATCTATGAAGATATTAGTTTTAAATCAACGATAAGCAATCTATAATTCACAGAATCACAAAAGTTTTCTATAGAGTAAGAGACTAGTTGAGAACAGATCTCATTAGAAAGGGGGCTATAACAGATATTTGTGGATATATAGGGGGATTGTGTTGGAATAGGAGGATCAAAAGGGGAAATGTCTTTTATAAAGACATTGGAGTACCATTTACTAATTGATTCCTACCCCCGGTTAACAACTTTTATTTCCACCCTAATGGGACCATTATTTAGTCTTTTATTTCTCCTTACCTTTGGACTGTGTATCATAAACAAGCTTTTAAAATATATAAAACAGAGATTAGTTGCTACTCAATTAATGGTAATGAGATCTCACTATCAACCAATTAGTAAAGACAATCCAGACCTAAAGGAGCCCAAGATTAGTCTTCAAAGCAACTAGTTGAGGGGGGAATGAAAAAACTGAGGTAGCAGAATAAACTCCATTTTGTTCATAAGACTCAATTCTAAGTTAACTTGCCCTTAGAGAGGCATGGCCCCCACCCTTGAGGTCTGAAAAAAAATCACAGAATGTCCCTGGCCATAGCAAAAGAAACATAGCAGCTCCAGATATCTGATAACAACAGAGTGGACTGATAAATCATAATTCTTTCCCAAGTCAAGATGCTCCGTTTTGATGTAGTCTCCTTTCTTGTGGTTTAACCAGGTGCTATAAACAAATTAGCTTAAAGAATAACATTCCTTTACCCTCTCATGTAATGCCAAGATTTGGAAACCCCAGCTTGTGGTTGGTTTTTCCTTTATAAACTGCCTTCACCTAGACCTGGGGGTGTCACTATCCTATCCTGTTGCAACAGGAAGGTTTGTAGCCCAGGCCCATGAGCTTGAATAAAGACCCTCAGGTGCTTGGATTGGAGTTGTGGTTCCTGGTGTTCTCTTTGGGGTTTTTGCAATCTGGGCATAACAGTCTCAGGAACTGCCATAGTAGCTGCAAAGGTTGCACTTGTAATAAAATGTATGTGTTCCCTTTATTCCATATCATAACCAGCAGGAGTTGTCATTTATGTTATTTATCTCAGCCATTTTGGCAGGTGTAAGATGAAATCTCAAAGTAATTTTGATTTGCATTTCCATGATGGCTAATGATGTTGAACATATCTTTAAAGGTTTCTCAGCCATTTGCATTTCCTTTATTGAGAATATTAATAGACCATTTTTAAATTGGATTATTTGCTTTTCTTGATATCTAATTTCATGAGATCTTTATATTTTTGGATATTACCTTTCTATCAGATACAATATTGTTTTTAAAATCTGTTCCCATTCTGTGGGCTTCTGCCTTGTCTGATTGAGTGTGTCTTTTACCTTAAGAAGCTTTTCAGTTTCATGAGGTCCCGTTTATTAATTGTTGATCTTAGCACCTACAGTATCGGTGCCAGCCTCATCTACAGAGTGAGTTCCAGGACAGCTGGGGCTATACAGGGGAACCATGTCTTAAAAAACGCGCGCGCGCGCACTTTCTGGTTTTGTTCTTTGTTTTTGTTTGTTGTTGTTGTTGAGGTCATTGACCTACTTCTACTGGAGTTTTATGCAATGTAGTAAGTGGAAACTTCTAGTTCTTTTGGAAAATTGATTAGCCAAATGATATTTTCCTGGGGAACACAGGTTAAAGGAAGTCTTTCTAAAGCAACCGTGTGAAAAAGTGTTTTCTTGAAGAAAACATGGGTGACAGTGTGTTTGGATATAGTGGACAAGTGAAAGGACTCTTAATGGAGTATAAACATGACCCAACAGACTCTGTGTGGGTGATGGGCACTAAGCTTTCATTTGGTTTGCTCCACCTTGCTGTTTTTCTCTAAAGACACACATGTATTGGTTCACCTTACATAATGTTGAGCTCCATTTGTGATAACGCTGCCACTGGGAGAAACTCACTCATACAGTTCCTCACTACATCTGAGGCCTTGCCTCAGTCTGGTGAATGAGCCTGGTGGTTTCCTCAGGAATGAACTACAACTGCCTGTTATCTACTTGCTAAAGATTAGACTGTAGCTGCTGTTTCATAACTGTTGTCAGCCTGCCTAGAGGACTGGTCTTCAGCTGCTAGGTTGTGTTTGGTGTTTGCTATTGGACTAAATTGCTGCCCAAGAAGATTGAGCTCACCCTCAAAGAACTATTGCTGAACAGGTCCACATCCCCCATATCCTAATAACTCTTCTCGTCCACTACTTCTGCTGAGTGGTGGGCTAGCAAAGTTGGAACCTTATTAAAAGTAGGTTGTAAAAACTTGTGCCCTACAGGTAAGTATGGATCAATTGTACCCTACATGTAAGTATGGATCAATTTGGATTCTTGTACATGGAAACATCCAGTTTGAGCACCAGCATTTGTTGACGATGCTTTTTCCAATGTATGTTTATGGCTTCTTTATTAAAAATTGCAGGCCTATAGATGTGCAGATTTATATCAGAATATTCCATTTGATTCCATTAACTAATATGTCAGTTTTTATGCCAATATCATATAGGATTTCTTACTATGACTCTGTAGTATAAGTTGAAATTGAGAGAAATGGATTGTTCAGTATTATTTTAGCAATTCTGGAATTTTTGTATGCTTATATGATGTTGAAAATTGTCCTTTTAAGATCTGTGAAGAAATGTGTTAGAATTTTCATGGGGTTGTATTAAGCAGTTGTTAGAGTGACCATTTTTACTATGTCAGTCCTACTTATCCATGAGCATAGGAGATCTTTCCAATCTTTTCATATCTTCTTCAACTCATTTTCAACAACTTGAAATTATTAATCATAAAATTTTCATCATACATTTGCTTACTTAGTGTTACCCCAAGATATTTCATATTTTTAGAGGACATATTGAATCTCTGATTTTTTTTTGGACAATTATCTTTTTTTATGTAGGCCAGCTACTGATTTTTGTGAATTAATTTTGTATCCAGCTATATTTCTGAAAGTGTTTATCAGCTGACAGAGTTCTTTGAAAGAGTTTTTTGGGTCAATTATGTATACTATCTTATCTTCTGTGGATAGCGACGCATTGACTTCTTCCATTTCAATTTGTATCCCATTTATTTTATTGCTCTAGGTAAGACTTCAAGTACTATATTGAATAGGTATGAAGAGTGTGAACTACCATGTCTTGCACTTCATTTTATTGGAATTATGTTGACTTTCTGCCCATTTAATTTATGTTTACTATAGATTTGCTTTAAATTACCTTTATTATGCTTAGTTATGTCCCTTATAGCCCTAATCTCTCCAGGGCTTTGATCTCTCCAGAACTTTGGTCATGACAAGCGTTGGATTATGTCAAAGTATTTTTCTGCATCTAATAAGATGCTCATGTGTTTTTTCAATATGTTTATGTGGCAGATTACAGTTATTGATTTTCATATATTGAACTATCCCTGTATCTCTGAGATGAAGCCTCCTTGATCATGCTGAATGATCTTTTTGATGTGTTCTTAGATTTGGCTTAGATGCATTTTATTGAGAATTTTTAGATCTATACTTATATAAGAGGAATTGTTCTATAATTCTCTTTCTTGTTTCGGTATTTTTTTGGTTTGATTATCAGTGTCTCATGGCCTCATAAGTGAGTTGGGCAATGTTCCTTCTATTTCTATTTTCTGGAAAAGTTTGAGGTATATTGGCATTAACTCTTTCTGAAAATCTGGTAGATTTTGCCACTAAAACTATCTGGACCCCTGGGCTATTTTTATTTTTTCATTTTTATTTTGCTTAGGAGACATTTTTCTTTTCTCTTTTTCTTGAATATTTTCTTTATTACATTTCAAATGGTTTCCCCTTTCCAGGTCTGTCCTTCTGAACCCC
>BDUI01005464.1:60946-72351 GCA_002335545.1 Apodemus speciosus
ACAAGTTATACGCAAATTCCACATTCAAACATAGAAGCAATTTTCTGAAGTTTTAAAGTTTATATAACAAAGAAAGCCATAGATCAAGGCACAGTTAAATACATTGGTGGCTAAATCAGAGAGGTGGTTATGGCCAGATGTGGGAAGCTTCCGATAGGTCTCAGATGCTATCTGATGACATTCATGGCATTTGTTTTCCTAGAAGGTAGTGATCAGCTAAGTTAATACATTTCAAAAGACTTGCTTCTTTTAGTCAGAGAATGTTAGTTCTGACACAGAGGTGAGCAAGAAATGACTATTCCATAGACTAAACCTAGCCCAAGATAAGTTATTTAGCCTCTGGACCTATATCATTCCAATGTCTCATTGCAGTTTTAATCAGTCAGTGTGTTTTTCAGACACAGCTTATTTCCAGGAGTTCTATATGAAAGAAGAGAACTGAAGTTAGTTTAGGATTATTGCAAATAACTGGGGATGAGAGCTGTGTTCACCCAGAGCTTAATTCCAGAAGTCTTTATTGGATTAGGACTAAATATCCCCTGGTCTATACAGATAGATATGAAGTCCTAGACTCAGATTTACAAACTTACTGGTTCACTTCTGGACTTTCCAGCCATGGAGTTTCTAGACCTAAATATTTAAGGTGAATTGGTAAGCTTGTCCCCCACTAGTCAGCGTAAATGGCCCTCAGTCCCAAGGGAGAGCTGTTGAGCTTGCAGCTACCCTCTGGTGTCCTTGGGGACAGAGGTATTCACAGTTATGACAGGCCACCATGCTGACTTTTCATCTTAGGACCTGTTCCCTTGGGTGAAATCTTTCTCTTTCCTTGAAAAAAATGGTTTTTGTCATTTGTTGCTGGAAAATCCTAGGCGTAGGTAAATGTTAGGTTACCACTCAGGCGCTGGCCCAGAGCTCAGCCCCTAGTTCACCTCAGGACCTCATGACAACTTGGTGATCTGGCCTGGCTATTTGCTTCTAGTTATTAATTTATCTTCAGCACTCCATAGTAATATTAATAACGTTTACTCTCACGCAAAGAAACGTCTTCACAGCTACTTCCATTTTCCTTACTAGGGATGCCTCCTAGTCTAAAATACTTCCAAATTTGCAGGATAAATTTGACCCCAATATCTATTAGATAATAACTCTAGATATGTGCTTAACTGTGCTTTAAAAAACCAAACAACAACAACAAAACTTTTACAACACTTGTCAACAATCTGAAAAATGGAAGCTCTTCTATGTGTAGGCTTTTCTCCACCTTCACTCCCAATCTCTTTATTCTTCCATTCTCCGCTCTATTCCTTTGACTCTAAGGACACTCTCAAGATTTTGTTTTGGACTTAACTCACTGTCTAGCAGGACTATGCACACAGCATGCGGCATTGGAGCAGACTTGCTGGGAGGTGGGCTGAGATGCTTGCTTGCTCTGCATGCCCACTGCCACTCAGTACCTACTCTGATGAACTGCAGCTGCCAGCTGTTTACCTGTGGCAGGAGAAGGGAATCACTCAGTACCACACAGGTAGCCAAGTTGTGTGCTGCTGCAGCTTAGACCACATTGCTGGGACCCACATAGGAGAGAAGCTGTGGTCAGTGACAGGGAGAGATTACCCCACATGCATATAATGCCCTGTCTGCCAGACAAAATGTGTCTCTTTATGTTTGTTTCCGATGATACATAGCCATGATTCTATGCTACAGATAAATGGTGTTCCATTCTAAGGTATAACAAGCATGTGACTTTCCTCCACAGGTTGGACTATTGTTTCAGTGCCATCTTAACTAAGGGAAATCACATGGCTGTCTATATCTTCAGTGTCATCTTGATTGAAGGCAGTCTCATTACTATCTGCCATCTTTGTTATGAGTAGTCCCTACTTCATCATGGTCTTTAAGAGTACAGCCAAAGATACTTTTCAATTAAGACAAAGTTTTCATATTATTTCTAGCCTGCCTTGGTAAATAGTAATTTATTAATTTAAAGATTTACAATAGTAAAAATGTTAAAGACCACTGGGTTAAAGATATGTTTAGCTTTGTTTCTGCTACTATCCTTACTGTCTCATTAAGTTGCAACATACTATCTTTGTTTATTAGATATATTATAGAACAAATAAAAACAGACAGAGATTGTCAAACTCAAATATGCTTAATAGATACTAGCTCTCAATTTTGTCAGAAATCTGCTAAATGTAACTTTAAATGTTTAAGCTTATTATGACAAACACACCCAAACCCTAACAATGACACCTCCCCTCAAGGTATCTGAGAAGATTTGAGGACAGTGAGAAAGGACTCTACCTGGATTGTAGTATTATAACCACTGAGAAAGACTACATCATTGCCTTGCCCACTGCCAGGGCACAGGCTTTATACCTGGAGAATTAAATGTCTCATATTGTCTAAATCCAGGTGAGTCATTTCTCCCACATTCCTACTCCATAGGAAAAGCCTCTCATCATCTGGGTCTGATAGCCAGACTGACTTTTCCCAAGTTACGTTGGAGACCACATGGACCTGGGAGAACTATTTAGGTAGTTGACTATAGACTAACATCTGTAATTTTAATTAATATATGGCATCTAGGTTATAATTTATTCTTCTCAGATTTCTGATTATATTGACAGCTAATGTAACTGCAGCTTGAAAGCTAGAAAATAGACAACTAGCTCCTTACCCCAAGGTAACCCACCACCATATTAGCTCATCAGTCAATTTGTTAACTAGCTAAGACTACCAGATCTCTTATAAAAAAGACTGGTTAGCCTTACACATAGGCTTCACAATAAAGAATATGCAAATTCAGATGTAACCTTCTGCTACTTCCTTATCTAAACTCAGTTTCCAGTGACTAAATTCATATTTCTTCCCCTTGCTATCCCACTTTTAATTAAAACTTCAAAGGTACCTAACCAATGGAGTTCTTATAAATTAGCCTAGCCCTAATAAAACATTCTACTATACGATCCACTTTTATAATCACTATTTCAATTTTCAAGTTTCCTTTGGTTATCTTCTAACTATAGACTTAAAATATTTCTCATTCTTCATCTACACTATCAGCTATCATACTTACAAATTTAAGTTTCCTTTTGTTGTCTTTTAAGTACAGGCTAAAGATGTTTCTCAGCTAAACTATATGATCAACTATTATATTCACAAGGTCATCTAAATTTTTGAATTTCTTTTGTCTTTTAAATGTAAACTTAAAAACGTTTCTCATTATATTAAATTAATGTACATTCAGTCTTCTAGACAGAAAGAAAAAGCCCTTCTTCTTCTGCTCATGAAAGGTGTTGGTCTTCCTGAAGCTCACCTTAAAGACTATTTATGTTGTCAACAAATTTATCTCTTTTATATACTTATAAGTTCCAGGAAACCCCACTCAAATCTACCTCTCATCGAAGGAGTCAAACAGACTCCATCCAGATAAGTACACCTGCCAATCAATAGTTTAGGTTTCCACTTGCTGTATTTCAAAGAGTGTGAATCTTCTCCCATTCCCTGGTTTTGGAACTGCTCTCACCCCAACCTCTAAGACCTAAGTGTTTCAAATGTACACTTAGGAAAAAGTTTTTCTTCCAACCTACTTAATTTTATTTTCTGCCTCCAATGTGTGTGTGTGTGTGTGTGTGTGTGTGTGTGTGTGTGTGTGTTTCAGCATCTTGCCAAGTCCACATGCTTACTCAAAATCTTCATCCAGGATAGCTCCAGAGAAGCAACTCACAGATGCTCCAATCTGCTCTCCCAGACATAGATGCTTCTACTAGACCTGAACCTTTGTACCCACATAGATCCTGGACAGCAAGAAAACAATCACCTCTTTCTAAGACTTGACCAACATCCCCAGCCCCCTTTTCTTAGGTTTCCCAGAGATAAGTTGCCCCAAAGTCAGTAGGAAGTAACTAAAGATCATGATGACCCTATTCCTGCTTCACCATCACCTCTTTCTAGTTTCTACTTTTTTTTAATTAAGCCAAAATGGAGGAATATTGGCATTCCTTTTGCTCTTCACCGAATAGTTACCTAGCAACAGCCAGGTAGGCCTGACTTGCTATAAATGGAACTGTTTAGCCTCTTCCCATCTCTCTAACTCTCTCTTCTCTTTCTGACCCCTTCTTCTCTCTGTCCTTTTCCCTCTCCCTGTCTCTCCATGTGTTCCTGGACAGCCTCCTCTCTCGCTCTCTCTCCTTCTCTGTCCCCTCTCTTTCTCTGCCTCTGCTCCTTTCCCATGTCCCCAAATAAACTCTTTTTATACTAGACCTGCCATATTGCTGGTAGCTTGGGGCAAGTTATGCCATGGAAACATACCTGGCTAGAGCATTGTAACCCTATGTCCTCCCTGACTCAGGGCATGCAGCTACTGGGGTGGATCCTGGGCTGTAGGGAAGCATAGAGACACCACTTTAGGGTAGGAAAAGTGCTCTGAGATGTGGGAAAGCCTCGGATGGTTCCATCCTGGCCAAGGGGGTTCACAGACTCTTAGACATCCAGGCAACACTGGAAGTCAAAGAACAGCAGAGAATGGAGTCAGGGTCCGAGGTCTGGAGATAGCCTATAGTCCAGGGCTGTGGGACAAGTAGAGCTCTGGCTTACCCCAACAGAGATGATTCTTCTTATCTTGGCAGAGGCAGACTTGGTGGCAGTTGTGGCTGGGAGCACAGAGAGGCCTTCTATAGGAGATTAAGGTTGTGGCTCTGTAGGCAAAAGCCTTGGTTTCCTATGGCAGATCTTGATGATAAGAGGCAGTCTATGGTTCTCAATAGTTTATTGTCATGGTAGAAAATGAATGTGTAAAACCATACCCCCTTTTCAGGGTGGGCCTGAGATTAAATACCATTTGCAGGGAGGAATGTCTTGGGAGGGAAGCTTATTGGCTAAGCCTTCCAGGCATTTAGGTATCTCATTAGCATGAAGAACTCTGTCTTGAGCCTACATGACTACAGGTCATGTCTCTTTTAAGTGAGAAGCATGGCATGTGATCCAAGTCAGGAATATTGCAAGGAGCTGGGAGCCATGTAAGCCTCAGGCATGTGCCTACTGGGTCTCTGGGTCTTGACTTGCTCTACTTTACCAAACTTCCTGGCATGGTTTAACATCCAACACAGGGCCCTACAAAATGTATCCTTGGTTTTATAAAACGCATCAAGGTGTGCCTAAATAACATGGTCAATGCACCATCTTTTTAACAAAATTCTGTAACTTGGGTCCTATTGTTACTACTTTCTAACTATGTAACTAGCATGTTACTTCTGTCAGAAGGCCATGATTTCCTTATTCAGAACCCATGGAGAATTTTATTTTCTTTCACAGAATTAGTATGAAGAAACAAGAGGTAATGTCAGAAAAAATTCCTAGTGTTTTGCTTCATACACACAAAGCACAAATCATTGAAATGGGCCCATAGTTGCAGAGCAATTTGTTTGTGGAGCAGAAATGTTATTCATTTGGTAAACTACAAAGCCAATCCTTAGTGACAGCTTAGCTCATCAGATTAATATAGGTTTTGTGTAACATTAACACCAACAATTATGTGACCCAATGATACAATAGTTTTGAAAATGTTGCTCCACAAAAAAACAACCATTTATCTAAAAAACGAGTCTAAAATATTTTATTTTTAGAGTGATTATCATCTGTATGACTCAAAAATAGGGTGACAACTCCCTGTTAAATTTTTTTGGCAAATAACACACCACAAACTTAGTGTAAGAATGAAAATACTTTAATATGGTGTCCTTGCAACACTTCTCCCTCTTTCTCAGATACTTAGAAGCAGCTTAATGAGGCATGGTTTATCAGTACCTAGCTAGAAAACTTTTTGGTGGCAGGACATCTCACCTGCCACCAAATCACCTTAAGTGATTTAAGTCAATGGGGAGCAACATGTGATCCTCACTCCTTCCCTGCCTTCTGCTTGGAACTCAGAATGCCTGGGTGGCCTTATGAATCTTCCCCATCCTCAGAACTRTGAGGAGAAGTTCCCATTTCTGCCAACTGGGCTCTAATTTTCTGCAGAGCTCTGGCATGCTGTTATGCTCTGGTCCTGGGACTTGAACTTCCCTTACAGTCCCTGCCATGCTTTTGTACACTGTCTTCTGTTCACAGATTTAATAGCTTTTCTAATAAACTTCATATTCCCCAATAATGTACCAGTTTTCCTCTTGAACTACCCATTGTGACAGGGCAAGGCAGTGCAGATGTTCCTCCATCTTGTATTCTTGCTGAGGTCATTCCAAGTTTAACTAGAATCTGATCTTCTTGATGGAGAATCCCACGAAAAGATTATCCTACTCTATTCTAGAAACCAAAGGTTAGGATGTCCTAGCTAATTTAGCCTCTGTTAAACTGCCTGTTTGTATGGAACCCCTCCAGTTAGCTGCTTTTTTTGGTTTCTGTTAAATTGCTTTCTTCAACTGCTGACTTTTGTGAAGCCCTCCAACCTATCACGGCTGCCTAGCAAGATGCCAGGGGATAGTTTCTGCCTTAAAAATCTCCATGGTCTGAACAATTGGGGTCATACCTAGGTTCCCAAGCACTTGGATGTGGTTTGAGACAACTAGAATAAAGACTTTCAATAATCTATGAAGTATGTCTGAGTGGTCATCTTTAGTGGATTACCCATAACAATGCTACATCCCAAACCTAACACTTGGCAAACTAAAACATCACATATATGTTATTGTGTTTCTTGTGAGTCAGTAGACTAAGCCTGAATGAATTGGTTTCTCCTCAAAAGATCAAAAGATGCTCACAAAGCTACTATGGGGGGAGGGGATGGGGGGTTGAATGTATCAAGCACAAAAACTCATCTATATTTTATTACTTTTGTCCTTATGGGGTTGGCTAAAATCTAGCCCTTGTCCCAGCTACTCTTCAGAGAAGATGACAGAAAAGCATGGAAACCAGGAAGTACAGACAATTGGAAGCTCTTTAAACTCTGCCCACCATTTTATACAAAGTGTTTTGTATTGGTCAGCTGTCCATTGCTCTCATAGACTACCTCACACAATGAACTTAAAAGATAAAAAGTTGATTTTTCCTCATGGGTTTAGAGTCTCTAGTCCATGGTTTCTTGACTATTGTTTCTGGTACTGTGGTGGAGCACCATCACGGTAAAAATACAGTAAAGCAAGAGATGAAAGGGCCAGGGTAAGATATGCCTTTCAAAGGAATGACCTACTCCTTCCAACTAGACCTGCTTCTGAAAGTGTTACCTACTACCTGGTAATCCACTGACTTGTGAGTTTGCCCATAAATAAATCAATTTGACGGTGTAATGCCTTCATGATCCAGTCACCTCTTAACCTCTGAAGTTTACTGTACTGAAGACTAAATTTTAAGGGATGTTTCAGATTCAAATTATAACCTATATTATTCTTTTATTGAGCACAAGCATGTTTGTAGGTATGGTGTGTGTGTGTGTGTGTGTGTGTGTGTGTGTGTGTGTGTGTGTTTGTGTTTGTGTGTGTGTTTTATGTGAATGGGTATGTGGGTATGTTAAAAGGCTAGAGGTGCTGAATGCTCCTGGAGCTGGGGTTATAGTTTGGAGCTNTATATTATTCTTTTATTGAGCACAAGCATGTTTGTAGGTATGTAGGTATGGTGTGTGTGTGTGTGTGTGTGTGTGTGTGTGTGTGTGTGTGTGTTTGTGTTTGTGTGTGTGTTTTATGTGAATGGGTATGTGTATTTAATGGGGTGGTATACTTTTGAGCTAGGAGGCTTTTTATCATTCTTATTCATAATCGAATCTTCAGTATCTGTAATAGAACACAGCACAAAGGAGATGTTCAACAGATATTTATAAAGGAATGAATGAGTGAAGAAATGGCCACCTATTTTTCCATAAAACACTTGTGCTTTGAACTATGTCAGCATTTGCTAGACATATACTACAGCATCTGTAAATAGAAATAGCATAAACCACCATCATTTTAGTGATAATAAACGATAAGTTGTTGAATTAAACCTTTAACAAGAGTTATGGGATAATTTTGAACTCAATGAAGACATACAGCTCTTACATTTCTGAAGTTCAGTGATGTTTTTATGATGCAAAATTTATGACTAAACAATCTTTCTAAAACTATGATAAAATAGAACTTAGAAGAAGAGAAAGAGGAAGAAGAAGAGGAAGAAGAAGAAGAGGAAGAGGAAGAGGAAGAAAAGGAAGAAGAATAACTTGAAAACAATTTTAATACATTGGTTCCATCAAATTATTTTTTGTTTCTTGCATGGGAAAATTTTTCATTTTAGCCCCTGAAGAGTTATATATGCCCTGCAGTCACTTCTAGTGACTGACATCTGTTAAATAGAAATTCTCAAGATTATAGAATTATGGGATTGTTAAGGTTTTCAGGTTTTAAGTTCCTGAATATGGAGAAAAATCTCACATCATGACTTCAGCAGATGTTTGTCTTGTTTATGGTCAAATTCTATCATCAAGGATCAAATATTTGCTCTGCTCTCACAAAACAAAAAAAATTGTACCTTCCCTACAGTGGAGTACGAAAAGAAGAAACAAAATAGAAAACAACGTCAGAACGGTTAGGATGCCAACTAGCCTATGGAGAGCTTTGTTTGCCAGGATGTCTGGGAACATCAGTGACAGGATGCCTTCTCACAGCTGCTGGAGCCCCTCTGATGAGAAGTCTTTATGGAAAAAAATAGGCAATCAGCATTCTGCAAAGGATGACATTTTCTATTAAATTATCTCCTCTTTTTATATAACACAGCTGCAACAGCTTTATGTGGATTTTCCTAATAGTACCTCATCATACAAGCATGCAAAGCAGCAGAGCAGCTTCTTAACCATTCCCAGTTTCCTCTCAGTTCCCAAGGTTCCAGAATAATGACTTTTTACTCCACTTGAAAGACCCCAGCTCTTCCTGACAGTCCCAGAAAACTGAGAAAAAATGAACCATTAAAATTGGCAACTCAACATGAAGGGCAGATTGTGTGGCTGTTTTCTTGCACTAGCCTAATACAGACAGTGTGTGACTCTTCAAGAAAGCTGGGATGCAGATTGATCATTGAAGGTTTGGAGTATTTAATGAATGATCAATTAACTTTCCTGGATTTTGTTTTAGTGAAAAGGAGGCAGTTTTATAGTTTCTGTGTCTTTGCACTTATAAATCAGTTAGTTTATAAAAGTGTTGTCATTCTTGTAAATGGTTAGTCTTGTTGGCAGACACGTATAGAACTTCATAATATGTATGCCATTGATAAATGGCATGATCTTTTGAAGAAATGTCTCAGATTAATTTAGGTTGAGAACTTTTGGCTATCGAAATTGTTAAAGTGCTACCTTAAGGGCTGGGCCACATAGCTCAGTAGTAGTGTTTGTTTAGTATACAGGGATCCTTGGTTCCATTGCTAACAACAAAAATGACAAAAGATAAAACACGATAAAGTTTTGAAATGAAGACTATGTATTAAACTAGGTAGCTTCTCTCTCTCTTTTTTTTCATTTCCTGCCCTCTTCCTTCCTTCCCTTATTTTAATCTTGTGTTGGAGACTGAGCTTGTGCACAGAAGGCAAATGCCACATAGCCACATCCCCAGCTTAAACTTCAATGCACCAAAAAATAAAATCTTTAAGTATGTAGAATCATGTTGTATAATAGGTGTAATTTAAAACACACTTTGTACTATTTAAAGTAAAAGATAAACTTGCATTCCACCTATTTTTCTGATTACGTATTGCTTCTTCTCATTGAATATGTTAGATAACATGTTGCATAGAGAAATATATAATCATTATGATGAAGAATTTTCATTTAAAGGTATTTAAAATAAAATATCATTAATATAGTGATAATCTGAAGTTTATTCAACCCCTCTCTATCTGTGCATCTTTTTAGTGTGTATCCTTATATTTTTTAATTAGATATATTCTTTGTTTACATGTCAAATGTTGTCCCCTCTCCTAGTTCCCCCCCTGAAAATCCTCTAACCTATCCCTGCTCCTGCCGCTTACCAACCCACCAACTCCCATTTCCCTGTCCTGGCATTCCCCTATACTGGGCATTTAGCCTTCTCAGGACCAAGAGCCACTCCTCCTTTTGATGTCCAACAAGGCCCTCCTCAGCTGCATATGCATCTGGAGACATGGGTCCCTACATGTGTACTCTTTGGTTGATGGTTTAGTCCCTGGGAGCTCTGGTGGTACTGGGTGGTTCAAATTGTTCCTCCTATGGAGCTACAAACCCCTTCAGCTCATAGATCCTTTCTCTAGATCCTCCATTGGGGACCTTGTGCTTACTTCAATGGTTGCCTGAGAGTGTCTCCCTCTGTATTTGTCATACACTGGCAGAGCCTCCCAGGTGACAGCTATATCAGGCTCCTGTCAACAAGCACGTGTTGGCATTCACAACAGTGTCTCTGTTTTGTAAATGTATATGGGATGGATCTCTAGGAGGGGCAGTCTCTGGATGGTGTTTCCCTCAGTCTCTGAGGGTATTTTGTTCTTCCTTCTTTTTTTTAAATTGGATATATTCTTTATTTACATTTCATTTCCCTTTTCCTGGTTTCCCACCCACAAAAGGTCCCACATGTGCTTTTCCCTCCCCCTGTTCGCCCATCCACCCCTTTCCACTTCCCTGTTCTGGTATTCCCCTACACTGATACATTGTGCCTTTCCAGAACCAGGGTCCACTCTTTCCTTCTTCTCGGACTTCATTTGGTATGTGGATTGTGTCTTTGGTGTTCCAAGATTCTAGGCTAATATCCACTTATCCATGAGTGCATACCATGGGTATTCTTTGGAGACTGGGTTACTTCACTCAGTATGATGTTCTCCAGCTCCATACATTTGTCTAAGAGTTTCATGAGTTCATTGTTTCTAATGGCTGAATAGCACTCCATTGTGGATATATACCACATTTTTGTATCCATTCTTCTGTGGATCTTTCCAGCTTCTGGCTCTTATAAATAAGGCTGCTATGAACATAGTGGAGCATGTATCCTTATTACATGCTGGGGAATCTTCTGGGTATAAGCCCAGGAGTGGTATGGCTGGGTCCTCCTGACGTATCATGTCCAGTTTTCTGAGGACCCTCCAGACTGATTTCCAAAGTGGTTGTACAAGCTTGCAGTCCCACCAGCAGTGTAGGAGTATTCCACTTTCTCCTCATCCTCGCCAACATCTGCTGTTGCCTGAGTTTTTAATCTTAGCCATTCTGATTGGTGTGAGGTGATCTCAGGGTTGTTTTGATTTGCATTTCTCTAATGACTAATGATGTTGAACATGTTTAAGGTGCTTCTTAGCCATCCAAATTTCTTCAGATGAGAAGTCTTTGCTTAGCTATTTTCCCCATTTTTCATAGGGTTATTTGTTTTTCAGGGGTCTAGCTTGAGTTTTTGTATACATTGGATATTATCCCTCTGTCAGATGTAGGGTTG
>BDUI01005467.1:21018-36213 GCA_002335545.1 Apodemus speciosus
GCTGCTTTTCTCTCCTCCACATTAAGACCAAAGAACTTACTTTCACTAGTTATATTTTAATTTTGGTTCTGTTTATTATTTCAAGTCCTACAGAGTGCAAGTAAAGTAGACATTTTTGAATGATACTGATGGCAAAGTACTGACAAGAAAATTCAGGTCGTAAAATATGCATCTCAATGTGATTTCACTTGTAGAGTTAAACTTGAAAGAAATTAGGAATGGTAGATTAACAGAAAGAAGTTAAATTGACCTTCAAGAATTACAAACCAAAGACAAACCTGGTTTTCTTTCAATGGACAACTTGTAAATGGTTATAAATGAAACCAAAACAATAGGAGCTTAAGACACCAACTTCCCAGTTAGGAAAGGTAATTTACTATCTTCTATCTTGACTAAAGAAGTCACAGGTATAATGATGTCTTTCCTTAAATAATATCCCAGTGATACTGCTCTTTAAAAAGTTTGAGTTTTTCCCCTATATTTATATGAMTCTTCACCTAAGAATTTTTTGAGCATTAGGTTTTTGCCAGTTTGTAACTCTGTATATTACTTGCCCCTTAAAAATAGCTTGTAAGTTATCGATTTAACATGATAAGCTCTGGTGTTCTAGAGCTATGCATTAACTGCAAAGTAATCATCTATCATTATTTTTATACATAGACAAAGTATGTACAACATCTTAAATAGTATATTACTTCTTGTCTATAATTTGAAATATATTTGAAAAAAGGGAGTACATCTTCAAAACATAATGCATTTCAAATAAACACAAACTAGGAATAAAAGACAAGTTGACTTGACTTCAGCAAGTCACAATTTTGTTTTAACCAAGAAAGGGAACCAAAACTAGTTACTGTATAAAGATCCCAGCACTGAGAAAAGAAACTGTATACCAATTCACACCCCTAACCAAGAAGTTATTTGCAATTGAAGTCTGCTGGGAAAAGAAAAATCAGTTTTCTCCAGTAGAATGTCATTGAATGTATCAACTATGCTCCTGGGTACTCCCAGTGCTCAACAGTAGTTAGCCAACACAAAGTAGACTCCATGGTGTTTGTGGGTGCCTTTGGTTTCATTTGGGCATTTTTGTCCTTACATTGTTTTTATTTATTGATTTATTTCGTTTTGGAGGGTTTCTGTTGCAGGAGGTTACAAGAGCATGAAGTTGAGTTGGTAAGAAGGTGGAGAGGGCCTGGGAGGTGTTGAGAGAGGGGAACATGATCAAAATATACTGAATTAGAAAACAAAATGTGAAAAAAACAACAACAACAACCACAGAAAATAAAATGTTGAAATTTTCCCAGAATGCCAAAGCCTTGCTCAAGGCTATGGGTGAATTAAGACAATCATTTTCTTTGATAAAGTTTTCTTCTTACTACCTATTTCATCCAATACTTCAATCTGTAGTTAATTTTACTTTTATTTCAGCTATCATTATCTCATTCGTATGGAAGGATGGTGTCTCAGGAAAAGATGGTCCTCTCTCTGAATCTCCAAAATATTGTTGCCCATGGCTAACTAAGTYTTAAAGATCTTCCTGTTCATCTAAGAGTGATAAACTAGCTTTGATAAACTAGCATCTTCTGAGGGAGTCTGGCATGTATGGCATGTAAAAATTAAGGTTGAAGAACATTATCATTGCCAGGCAGAATAAAATAATGTTCTTATAAAAGATATATGGCATTGAGACTAAATGAATTCCATGAATATGCTATCACTTTACCAGAATTG
Source organism: Apodemus speciosus (assembly GCA_002335545.1). NCBI lineage: Eukaryota > Metazoa > Chordata > Mammalia > Rodentia > Muridae > Apodemus > Apodemus speciosus. The sequence goes on from BDUI01005467.1 coordinate 22,750, forward strand.
TCCACAGGATACTCGAGATATGAGGAAAGCATTGATGCTTCACAGGCAAGGCTGTGGGGGAGCAGGGATTACACAGATTTTCCCAGAACAGAGCCAGAGTGCTAAAATATGAACTATTCTTACATCAGAAAATATTTTAAACCACTTACATTATATCTTTCTAAGTGTTATAAATTATAGAATCTAATCATTATTCTATGATATATTCTTACAGGTTTTTTTGTTTGTTTTTCGAGACAGAGTTTCTCTGTGTAGCCCTGGCTGTCCTGGAACTTACTCTGTAGACCAGGCTGGCCCCAAACTCAGAGATCTGCCTGCCTCCTCTTCCCAAGTGCTGGGATTAAAGGCGTGCACCACCAGCGTCTGGCATTCTTACAGTTTTAATACAAATAAATTTTGTCATTTCTACTTTCAATATTAAGTCTGACTTACATTTACTAGTCAGATATTTATATCTATAAATACTTTTTCTATCATCTGTCTGTCTGTCTGACTATTATCTCCTATCAATCCTTCATTTCCATTAGCTAGCTGGAGCAAACACCAGTTTACAATATTCTTTCTTATCTCCCTATCTTCTGCTCTTGAACTCCTCTAAGCCATTATCAACATAGAAGTCAGTGTCATCACACTTCAAAGCAACTTCTATTAGAGGAACAAATCATTTTAAAGTTATTCAATAAGTCTGACAGCCAGTTCCATCAATCAGTATCCTAAACAAGGGATTATAATTGTGGGAGCAATTTGTTATTATGCATTTTTTGCTATTCAAATCCTAAGGAAGTTTGAGCAGCAGAAGGGAAAAGATAGAAAATCCACAAATCTCAGTAAGTACTTCATTTTCCCTGCGTCTGAAAATTATTTAAGAATACATCAAGATATACAAAATATACCTTTAATTATAGCATAAAAAGTAGTTAGGATCATGTTCCTGGAATCAGAGCACTTGAGAATAAATTTGAAATTGTTAAAAGCTGAATCCCTAAGTTTCTCAGGTTTCTTCTCTGTATAATTCAGAATATCAACTATTCCTACATCATAGGGTTATTTAGAGAATGAGAAGTTAGTAGCCACAAAAGCTATTAGAACTAACTATTTTGGCAAGTAGTTGGGGGTGATCTGTCAATTTTTACCAGACAGTGGGAAAACTGGAGTGATATTAAAGTCAAAGAGAGAGGTTAGCAGAAATGCAATAATTGCTAAGTCATGCTGCATAGGTTTAACCTATGTTCTTGTTGTGTTCGGCAATGAAGTCCCTTTCCTGTACTTCCTGACTGCTGAGCAGGGGCTTCTTTCTCTTTCCTCTTAGGTTAGACCAGGAAGAAAGGAAAGACAAGAAGTCTCTCAAACTTCTTAGTTCATCTGTCTATTTTCTCTTTTACVCAGTTTTCCTGTGATTGGTAAAAATTTCTGTGACATTTTATTCCTTTTTATGATAATAAAGCATCCCACTCAGTTCTGGCACAGAAGCCACAGATCTTTCCTGCTCTCATCGTTTCTGCTCCAGGTGGACTTGCTATGGATGAATCGCGAAGCTGTCACTCCTCGTCTCTTTCTTCACCAGAACTTTTGCTCTGTCCGTACTTGAGCTCCTCTGCATAGCATGGGAAGCAACTAAGCACCATAGGGGAGATAGTGGCTGTCCTGTGTATAATGCTTACTGTAGTGGCTCATGTCCAGAATCATTTCAGTTGCTTTTAGTGTGTTTTACTTCTCCGCACAGCTGTGGCACTTCAAGAGAACATTTTTATCTGCTTTTTTTTCATTATTCTTCTCTTAAACAATATATACTGCAGAGTTCCCTGTGCCACCATATAACAAAGGATGACGAATGTCCTCCCAAGTGCTCTATAGCACTCAAGTCATCTTGTCCAAATTATTGTCATAATTTCTCACATGTGTGACACTCACATTAGATTCCCAAGAAAAATGGGTTTTCATCATAGGACAAGTGCACCTGCCTGGAAGGTAACCATTTGTCCTACCATCCAGTATTCAGGGAAAGGGGAGGGGGGATGGGAGGGTGGCATGAGGGTGGGACTGAGAGATGATGAGGGAGTGAGCTGCATTCAGGATGTAAAGTGAATAAAATTGCAAATTAATGGGGGAAAAAGATGTAACCTCTTAGCTATTTCAGCACCTTGTCTGCTGCTGTGCTACCTAGCATGACTGATGTAAACTCACCCTCAGAAACTGTTAGCCCCAGTTAACTATTTCTTTTTCAAGTTGTGTTGGTCATGGTATCTTTTCATAGCAATAGAAAACTCTTTAAGACTAATTACTTTGTGTTTATAAAAGTAGTGTCTCCTGGAACATTGGATTCTCCAGGACATAACATGGCTTGAGGACATGTGTACTCTTCAAATTCTACAGATATTTAACTGGTTCCATATATCACAGTTATTAAATATGTGCTATTTACAGGGGATAATATTATTTGACCCAGATCAAGTTAGACTTTTATAAAGAAAAGTAAACTAAAATTTGGAGTTGAAATATCAAACAGTAATGGACATAAGCATATGTGAAATGAAGCCATAGGAACAAAACAATAAGAAAGACAAATGTTAAAAAGTAATAACCTTATAGTAGAATTATTCCCAGTCTGAGAATCTTTGTAATAGATAACCAAAGTGGTCGTACAAGTTTGTACTCCCACCAGCAATAAAGGAGTGTTCCCCCCTGCTCCACATCCTCACCAGCATTTGAGGTTTTAAACATAGCCATTCAGATGATGATAAGATGGAATCTCAGGGTCATTTTGCATTTCCCTGATGACCAAGGACACTGAATATTTCTGTAAGTACTTCTTGGCCATTCAAGATTCCTCTTTTAAGAGGGAGGGAGAAACTTGGTAGGAAAGGGGAGGGGAGAAGAGAAAATGGCTAGGATCAGGTATCAGGGAAAATGGGAGAGAAGCCCAGAGGGTCAGGAGAATAAGTGAAAATCTGCAGCTTCTGGGAGTGGGGGGTGGGGGACCCTGCAGAAATACCCAGAGACCTGAGATTCAGTGAGAGGCTTCTAGGACACAATGGAGGTGATMTTAGCTGAAATGCCCAAGAGTGAAGAGAGGGAACCTAAAGAGACCACCTGCAGTAGATAGGCAGGGGCCCCAATGCAGGGACGGGGTTACCCACCCTCAAAATTTCTGACCCAGAATTTTTCCTGTCTAACAGAAATGCAGGGACAAAAATGGAGCAGAGACTGAAAGAAAGGCTGTCCGGTGACTAGCCCAACTTGGGATCCATCCAATGGATGGGYACCAAACCCTTATCCTATTATTGATGCTATACTTGGAGAAAGGAGCCTAGCATGGCCATCCTCTGAGAGGCTCTATCAAAATAGSTGACTGAGATAGATGCAAATACTTATAGCCACCAACTGGACCTTAGTCAGGGACCCCTATGGAGAGTTAGGGTAGCACTGAAGAAGCTGAAGGGTATGGCAACTCCTTAGGAAGATCAACAGTGACAACTAACCTAGACCCCTGGAAGATTCCAAAGACTAAGCCAACAACCAGAGCATACATGGGCTGGTCCAAGGACCCTGGCATATATGTATCAGAGGACCACCTTGTTTTGTCTCAGCTGGTGATGATGTGCCTAACCCTGTAGAGTCTTCATGAGCCAGGGAAGGGAGATGCCTATGGAGGAAGAGAGCACCCTCTCAGAGGCAAAGGGTACAAGGGAGGGGATGAAGAATCCTGGAGGGGGGCAGGGAATGGGAGTGGAACAACATCTAGAATATAAACAAATATTATTAATAATGACAAACAAAACAGAATTCTCTGTTTAGTTCGTACCTCATTATTAAATTGATCCATTTAGATTGTTGGTGTCTAGTTTCTTGAGTTCTTTATATATTTTGRATATTAGTCCTCTGTGGCATGTGATCTTCATGAGATGTTTCAGCATGGACTGTCAAAGTTCATGATGGATTGCTTCTCTAAGCAAAGCCGAGAATTTCATTTTAGGAAAGGTTCCTACTATTAATATGCTTTATTTGTTATTATTAAGTATATATAGCACTCACTAGGTATTAGCCCTCCCTTTTGAGCAGATCACTTCAGAACAATGAAGATGTACTGTCTTGTAGTGATGCTATATAGACAAATAGATGATTTCTTTATTCTTAATGATCATCCTATAAGAATTCTTAAAATCATATTGGTAATTATTAAGCTCATTGATAATAGGATTGTTATTAAGTCCTTTCTGATGTTAAAACTGGAATGAGAACTCTGCCAATCTTCAAATGTCACCAGTTAATAGCTTCTGAGATAGCAAGCAGGCATCTACAACTTAGAGCACATCCCAAGAGGTTGTAAAACAATTAACCAAAGGTAATTAAAAGGGAACTAAGGATTTACTATAGGTACAAGGATATAAAGGGATATCTATACAAAACTTCACTAATACCTCAATTACAAAATGGTGGTTTTTAACTCCGCATGAACCTGTAGAGCTGGTGACAGACAATGAGTGTTTAGCCAGATAATTACTCTAAATAGATATGCATGTGAACATTCTCTGTTGTATTCTTATTCAATTCATGCTTTGAATTTGTGTTTAAACTTGTGGTGAACTTTTTACCATGTGATCATATATTCTGAAAGATGTATTAAGAGCTGAGGTCAAAGAGAGGAGAGACCCTGATTTCCTTTTCTCAGAGAACTTTCATAGGAAACATTTTTAGAGACAACTTAGAAATAAAGATTATTTCACTTTTCAACGTGTTACTTTTACTTTCTCAGACTTCAACTACAAGGTTGAGTTAAAGCCCTGCAGTTCCTACTGAGATAGGACAAAGGCTATATTACTTAATCCCCTATAGCTAGGCTATAGGTGTTAATCACCTAAGCCAGTGGCTTTTAACCCTTAGAATAAGCAAGAATGTTTTTAGGACTTTATGGAAGTTATCAACAAGTATTCAGTATAGTTGGAGACCTAGAACATCCAGAGACCACATCCACCTCTGCATCCAACTCTGTGTCTTGCTTCAACCCATTTCAGTGCAGGTAGCCACTGTCAGATGTAGGGTTAATTAAGATATTTTCCCAATCTATAAGCTCTCAATTTGTCCTATTGACAGTGTCCTTTACCTTACAGAAGCTTTTCAGTTTCATGAAATCCATTTAACATTCTTACTCTCAGAGTCTGAGAAATTGGCATTCTGTTCAGGAAGTAGTTGCCTGTACCAATGAGTTCAAGGTTATTTCCCACTTTCTGTTCTATTAGATTTAGAAGGATCTGTTTCCATTWTTCTACATGCATATATCCAGTTAGATCAGTACCATTTGTTGAAGATGCTTCTTTTTATCCATTGTATGTGTTTGCCTTCTCTGTCAAAAATCAAGTGTATAAAGGTTTATTTCACAGTCTTTGATGCAATTCCATTGATCAACTTGTCTGTTCCTATACCAATACCATGCAGCTTTTATTACTATTGCTCTATAGTACAGCTTGAGATCAGGCATGGTGATTCCTCCAGAAGTTCTTTTAATGTTCAGGATTATGTTTAGCTATCCTGGGATTTTTGGTTTTTCATATAAAGTTTCAAATTGCTCTTTCAGCATCTGTAAAGAAATATGTTGGAATGATCATGGGAATTGCATTGAATCTTTAGCTTGCTTTTGGTAAGATGGCCATTTTTACTATATTAATTCTACACATCCATGAGCACATAATATTTTTCTAATGTCTGATATCTTCCTCAATTTCCTTCTTCAGAGACTTGAAGTTCTTGTTATATAGGTCTTTTGTTTGCTTGTTTAGAGTTATATCTAGATATTTTATGTTATTTGTAGCTATAAACCCAGCCATACCACTTTTAGGCATATACTCAATAGATGTTTCACTATAACACAAAAATACTTGCTCAACTATGCTTATAGCAGCTGTATTTGTAATAACAAGAAACAACCCAGATATCCCTCAACTGTGGGTACATCTAAACAATGGAATAGTATTTAGCTATTAAAAACAACATAGTAATTTTGCAGGACAATAGATGGAACTAGAAAATACCATCATGGAATTGGTAGCATGGACCCCAAAAGGCATGTATGTTATATACTCACTTATAAGTGGACATTAGCCATAACGTATAGCAAACCCATGCTACAATCCACAGTCCCAAAGAAACTGGGTAAAAAGGAGGCCCCTAGGGAGGATTCATGAATCTCACTCAGAAATGGTAACTAAATAGTCATTAGAGGTCATGGAGGGAGGGAACTGGGTAGGGGACAAGAAAGGAATCTAACATCACTGTCTCCTGAGAGGCTTCATCTGGAAGTGAATGACTGAAAATGCAAAGACCCACAACCAAATATCAGGCTAAGCCTGGATAGTTTTGTAGAAAGAAGAATGAGAGATAGAAGTGAGCAAGGCGGAGAGGTCAAGGACACCAAACAAAAACCCACAGAGTCAACTAACCTGGAACCATGGGCTCACAGAGGCTGAGCTATCAACCAGGGAGCATTAACAAGGCTGGACCTAGTCTCTCCTCCATAACTATAGCAAATGTGCAGCTTAGTGGGTCCCCTAACAAGTGAAGCAGGGCCTGTCTTGGTCTCTGCTTCCTGCCATTGGAGTCCCCTACTTGGTCTGCCTGGTTGGGCCTCAATGGGAGAGGATGTGCCTAGTCCCACTGGTACTGCATGTTCCAGTGTTGGGTGGTACCCAAGTGGAATTCCCTTCTCTGAGGAGAATGGGAGGATTCAATGGTAGAAAGGATTTGTAAGGATGGAACAGGGAGAAAAGGAGGGAGGGGGCTGTGATCCAGATGTAAAGTGAATAAAAAAGTAATTAAAAAGTAATAATCTTATTTATTAGAGTAACTAGAGTATTTTACACTTTTTGTTTAAGTTTTTATACATGTATAATCATGCATGAAATTCATAATGAAAGTTATTTTCAAATGATTTTTATGTATTAATATGCTAAATCTTCCTGTAGCTAACTTGTATTAGACAACCAAATGTAATATTTAATTTAAAAAAAAATGGAGCTTTTCCAGAGCTAACATAGTGGCTCAGCAACTGAAGGCACCTGTAATTTACTGGACTGTTAAGTTATCTTTGTTTCAGACACTTAATTAATAACACTTCATTTTCCATGTTGTAAGTTATTCACTTTTAAAACTGGAATATGGAAAATAATACATGGGTCACATTACATTTAAATATACAAGGTTTGGGTATGCATATTTTAATAAGAATATTATAGTTTCATAGCCTTGAAAAATATAATTTTGTTGAAAAGGTTTAATTAAAATATATGAATTTACTTAATGCCATAGTACTAATTTGTAATCTTGAAAAACTAAAGTCATTTTCCTAGTTCATCACTAATATTTGAAATGAAATTTATGATCTATATTTCTGAACTTAAAAAATTAACAATATTATCCCACAGGATACAGTATAGCAGATTTTTTCTAGCTTTATGATATGTAAAGAGAAATATTAGGATAAAGAGATCTCAGTGGTTAAAAGAACTTGCTTCCCATCCAGTGGTGCTGAGTTTGGCTCCCAGCAACCATATGAGGTGGCTCGCATGTGATTGTAACTCAGGCTTCAGGGGATCCCATGCTATCTCCTGGCCTCTGCAGGCACCTGTGCACACATGGCATATAGCCACAGACACAAACACATACACATGCATAAATGAAAGATAAGACAATATGATTCTATGTCACATTCATCTATGATTTAGAGGTCAGGGGAAACATTTCAGTAAATAGCACATCTAATGTCCCCACCTAAAGGATGAAGAAGTAGATTCAGACTTAAGAGCCAAGAAAAGGGTGAAAGCAATCTGGCACCTTAGAATCACTGAAAAAATGTTTTCTTTTTGTGAATATTGGAAGATTCTTAGACTGGGAAGATAAAGTTGGAAGTGTAGGGCACATCCATAGCGTCAAAAACAAAACAGCTGTGGTCAGTGTCTAGGACTTTTTGGTTTGTTTCAAAAGAAATAAAAATCAACATGAGAGCTAAACTCTAAGATAACACACCATGATCCTTGCATCCTCTTATGTCAGAACTCCCATAACTAGCCTTTGTTTCATAATATAAGCAGTGAATAAAGTTCTGAGAGTGGGCCATACACATCTGTGAGCAATTCTGCCATGCTTTCTCTCTCTGTGGGGTGTGTTAGGCAGCAGTCATCAGCATGCTCAAAGAACGCAGTGAGGAAAACCCATTTGTCATCAACACCTTACAAACCTTAAGCCCTAAGGTGTGGATGCTCCAGCCTCAGTCAAGCCTTCAAACAGCTGCAGCACATCCTCATGAAATCCCAAGCTGTATTCATAGCAAAGCTATACCTACCACATTTTAAGCCCTAAAATAATATTTTTTAAAAAGGAGAATTTTTTGTTAATTTAAGAAACAAAATCTTAGCTGGGTAGTGGTAGCACATGTCTTTAATCCCAACACTTGGGAGGCAGAGGCAGGCAGATTTCTGAGTTCAAAGACAGCCTGGTCTATAGAGTGAGTTCTAGGACAGCCAGGGCTATACAGAGAAACCCTGTCTCAAACCCCGCCCCACCGCTCTCCACTCCAAAAGGAGAAACAAAATTTTTATATGGGTTCTTATATAGAATGAGTTAATTTGTTAAGAAAGTAAAGGGTTTTTTGGGGTTTTTTGTTTGTCTGTTTTTTTGTTTGTTTTAATAGAGAACTGTATAAACAGTGAGTGCCATGACTAAACTTTCCTTTGAGAAAATTCTCCTTTGCATCACTGTATAGAACGATTCTAGAAAGCCAAACTGAGATATAAAGATACGATTTCAGTCAGGAATTGAAACCTTTGTAAATATTCAGTATTCTATTGTTCTTCATTATGAATTCTTTTCATAAAATATTTAGACCAGTGAAAATCAAAATGACCATTGATCATTTCCTTCCTTTAATGCAACATGAGGACATGAGCCAGAATCATAGAAATGCATGCAGTTGGGAGAAGTTCTGTTCATGGTGCCATGATTTCTGGAGGTTTTGCCAAGTGAGAAGAGAATCAGGCACTTTTCTATTTCCTGAAACTGATGCCAGCTATTCCATAGACTCTAACAAATGCCTCCAAAGAGCTAACACCCAGTGACCCTGTCACCTCAACGCCAGAATCTATGCTGTGTCCTGTGCAAAATCCATACTCAGCAGCAATTTCCAAAATGATGCACTTTCCTCAACTAGGTCTGAAGCATTTTCAACATGATTTATGACTGACTGCGTGGGAGAAGTGAATCTTGCTTCCCTACTTTTTCTACAATTACCTATATTGTTTGAGCAGCAGCCTCGACTCAAGCACTTTATGGAAAATACCTATTTTCTCTGACTATCAAAATGTATGGAATTTGAATAAATCCCATATGAGATTTGCATAAATCCTAGTTTTGGGCTGTTGGCTTTTTTTTTTTTTAAAGAAAAGCTGGTTTCTATGTGAGCTTGTACAATGCTTTTAGAAATTTATCAAAAACTATGACCTCCTATTCAAGTGACAGCTCAAGACATTTGCAATTCTCTCTCAAAAGATAAGAGTATGATTATTGTGCTGAAGAAGAACATAAAGCTGGAAGTTAAATGGATTTTATTTAGATTTTTTTCTTTCTATTTTCTTGCAGGAAAAAAAAACTTTCTCAGGCATGTCTTAAATGTACAAAGTTCCCAAATAAAGTTACTCTAAATCCGTTTCACTGCATTCAGGTCTACAAACCCACCTTTTCCTCACGTCTCTTTTCTCATTTCTCTCTCTAAATAGATCACATACAATTGGGGAAAAATAATCTTTAGCAATTTCCTTTTTAATAACTAACCTTCATGGATGAGCAACTGAAACATGATTTACTAGCAAGAGCAGCGTGACTCAAGTGGACCACAGGCTAACTCTGTAATTAAAGTTTTGTTTAAACTTTTTCTTAAATATAAAGTTTTCATTTTTATTTTCTTTTTGAAACAAAAATATAATTATATCATTTTCCCTTCTTTTTCCTCTTTCTAACACCTCCCATGGGGCTCCATTTTTTTTCAAATTTATGCCTTTCCTTTGTTGTTAGATGTGTGTAATTTCACAACTGTGTGTGTATACATATAAATACGGATCTAATATATATGTGTAATTCCAATTATATAATACGATCAACTCAGTCTGTATACTGTTACTTGTATATTTTCAGACAAACCATTTGGTATTGGATAATCGGTGTGTTCTTCCTTTGGGAAGATTATTTCTCCTGATGTCAGCATTCCTAAGATATCTGTAGGTCTTTGTCTAGAAGTAGGCCTGGTGACCATTCCCTTTAAAAATATAATTTTCCTCCTCATGTCCACTTCCTATATCACAGGTCAGACAGCTAGCATTTCCATCAAATATATACTTTTATTTTCATTGATGGCCCAATTCAATCCATTCCCATACCATGAGAATCACGTTTAAATAATCCTGAATGTCAGGCTCCTCTTAATGTTTCTGTTTTTAGATATCTTCTACATTTATTCACTAGGCTTTAAAGTAGCTTCTACTCAATTGTATCACTTTCTCTTTCTTTTTACTCCCCAACATTGCAAACAGGTAACAAATCATGTGATTAGCCATTATCGTGAAATTACTCCAAAAAGTGATGAGGTAAATACACAGGGGCAATATTGGATCTTCACAAGAATCTAGACGGAGTATGGAAGTAAGTGGGCTGTGAGGGCTCTGTTGAAACTTTAGAATCTATTTTTTTCCACTCAGTCAATGATGAGCTGTGTGCTATGTACCCTTGATTCAGCCCAGTAACTGCAATAAATTAGTAGCTGCGAAGATGGACTTAAAGGGAACACTTAACAAACTGTAACCATTTGTTCTTCTCAAAATTCTATGGATAAATACTTCTATCATCCTTCCTTTACACTGAGAATATTATAAAAGAGAATATTTTCAAAATCTTCAGAAAAACAGGGAAGCTTGCTTGTTCATATTGCTAAAGGTTGCTGCATATTAGTGCTGTCCTCTGAATATAACCACACTGAGGATTATAAATTTGCCAAATGAGCAAATCAGGAAGGTAAAAGACACTGACAATAGCCATCAGAAGACAGGACACAAAGTTTTTGGATCTTGACTTTGTAAGCAGGACGATACTACCCCAAAGTAAATCAATACTCTGTGAGTTTGCTTCTTAGTATGTGGATGCCAAGCTAAAGGTAAGAGTGCAGAATATTTCAGGAAGTATTATTTAAGAATGAATGGAATGGAGTAGGTTTGGGTATCAAGAACTGCCAGACTGCAACACAGTCTCGGTCAACCCAACAGAGAGCCATGGATCAAAGAGTATCCAGTACAGGTGTACCCATTGATGTAGTCATCGGCTCAGACTCCTCTAAAGAGATCATGGCCTCAACTCAGGCTGAGATCACTCTGAAGGAGTTCACAGATGGTCCTTAGAGGTAAGCAATGAGTCCTCTCTTGAATGGGGTGTTGATCTCTGCTTCCCTGCAGTGTCTGCCACAGATGCAAAGCAAAGAGCTACTACTCAGTTGCCAGGCAGGTGTAGTAAAGAAAAGCAAGGCTGTCAGTCATGATGTTTTGATTATGGAACTCCATATATAATTGAAGGATCAGTAAAAAAAAAAAAGTGAGAAATGCACTAGGCTATGGGATGGTTTTAATTTTCAAACACATAACATGAATCAAGTGTTTGAAAGGTCAGTGCTCTTTTGCATTGGAAATCATCAAGGGTAGCAGGACCACATTTCTAAGATAATATCAAATAGGAAGAAGAATATGAAGGAAGCATGATAGTGGAGTCCGAACTAATAAAATGCTTAACCAAACTGTTTCAACCAACATGGTCTAGTTTGTGTTCTAATAAAGAGGACTCTTAAGTGTCAATGTCTTATAGCTCATAGGTTCATTAGTCACTCTCTGTATTTTCATGTCAAGTCACCATAGACTTTAAGAATACACCATATCTGTCATCATAACAGGTTCGAGAGTAAAATATACAGACCATACCACATGGCATTGAGAGTTATCAGGTCAACACTGTGGGAAGGTGAATCACCTCACAGAGGTAGAAGCCTTAGAATTAGAAACCTATTGTTCCAGGCCTAAGAATCAAGAGATATGTGGCTACTCAGGTGAGAGGGACTCCATGAAACTCAAGAACTAAAAGACAATATAGAGGATAAGGATAGGGAAGAACTATAAGACAGTGTGTAGAATTGAGTTCACAAGACCTTGTAAGATTGAATTCACCGAGGAGTTAAGAAAGCAGTTATTTCATTTAAAAAACAATTTCACTTTTTTGCAGCTAAATAAAAATATGTGGTGGATATATAAAAGTAAAATTATTCATTTGTAAATAAAAAATTACAACTAGGTGAGTTCCCCAAGCCCCAAATCCCAGCCTGCTTGCTCCCTGATAAACCAAGCAGCCCTGAGAACTGCCCTGTTCCTTCTGTACTTCATTCCAAGTCAATACCTCTAATCACAATCCCAGATGCCTGTAGCCATCAGTGACCACCAGATGATACCTCTTACCCCAATTCCCTGACTGTCAGCCCCTCTGGGCAAAACCAGCACAGCTGAGCTCTGCCATAACTGCTCTGCACCCCATTTCTAGTCCACAACTCCATCTGCATCCCTGAAGGTCTACTGCTGCCCAGGACAAACAGAGACCTGCAACCATCAGGGACTGCCAGGACTGCCTCATTTCCTGGAAGCCTGCTGCTACCAGGGACAACCAGCTCTACCTGCAATCTCAGAGGCCTGCTCCCATGAGGGACTACAAGACCAGGCAACACCAGAGACAACCAGGTGGATAAAGGAGAGTGCAAGAACAAAATCAACAAAAGCCATTGCTGTAGGTCACCATCAGAACCCAACTCTCCTACTTCAGCAAGCCCTGGATATCATAACATACCTGAAGAGCAAGACAATGACCTTAAATCTCATCTTTTAAGGATGATAGAGACCATTAAAGTGAAAATAAATTAATTCCTTAAATGAATATAGGAAAATATAATCAAGTAAGTAGATGCCTTTAAAGATGAATAAATATAAAGAAATGCAGAAGAAACAATCAAAGAAGTGAAGGAAATGAATAACACTTTCAAGACCTGAAAATTGAAATAGAAGAAATAAAGAACACACAAATGGATGCAACCCTGAAGATGGGAACCATAGAAAACCAACAGAGGAGCCAGGTCACCATAAAGATCTAACAGACAAGCCCAGATCTGTGGATAAAAAGATCTGATTCTTAAGAGCAGGCATCTAGGCACACCAGGAAGAGACAGTGGGAGGCCAACTGCATACCCAGCAGCAAGCAGGGAGGAGTCTCAGGTTTAGCCCAGCAGAGCTGAGGAGGTAATTTGGAGCCCAGTAGCAGAAAACTTCCAGCATCGACCTCAGGAGCACGGTCACCCTCTGTGACAGCAGCAACTAAAGCCAGGCTCACAAGAGCTTCAAACACCAA
>BDUI01005467.1:42112-55514 GCA_002335545.1 Apodemus speciosus
TCCTATCAGACCACCATTGAATAAAGCTAGACTTCAACAACAACAAAAACAACASAGAGCCTACATAATCATGGAAACTGAACAACTCTTTATTCTAGGATCACTGGGTCAGGAAAAGAATAATAAAATAAAKTTAGGACTTTCTAGAATTCAATGAAAATGACATCACAAACACCCAAACTTATAGGATACAAGGAAAGCAGTGTTAAAAGGCAAGTTCATAGCACTAAGTGCCTTGATGAAGAAATTAGAGTGTTCTCATACTAATAATTTAAAATAAACCTGAAAACTCTAGAAAAAGAAGCAAGCACACCCAAGAGAAAGAGACAGCAGAAAATAATCAAACTCAGGGCTGAAATTAATCAATTAGAAACAGAATAATACAAAGAACCAATGAAACAAAGAGCTAGTTCTTTGAGAAAAATAAAAAATATAGACAAACCCTTGACCCAGCTAAGTGAAAGATAGAGAGACAGCACCAAAATTAACAAAATCAGAAATCAAAAGKGAGCTATAACAACAGACACTGAGGAAATGCAAATAATTATTGGGTCTTCAAAACCTCTATTCCACAAATTTGGAAAACCTAAATGAAATGGATAATTTTCTAGAGAGATACAACTTACCAAAGTTAAATGAAGATTAGGAAAACTGTCTGAATAGAATAGTCCTATAATTCCTAAGAAATTAGAAGCAGTCAGTCATTAAGAGTCTCCCAATCAAAAACTAAAACAAAAACAAAACAGGGCCAGATGATTTCAGCACAGACTTCTAAAGAAGAGCTAATGATACCAATACTCCTTCAACTCTTCCACACAATAGAAACAGAAGAAAGATTGCTACACTCATTCTGTGAGTCCACAGTCACCCTGATATTGAAACCATACAAATATTCAACAAAGAAAGAGAATTTGAGACCAAATTCTTTTATGAACATTGATGCAAAAGTATGCAATAAAATACTCACAAACAAAATCCAAGAACACATCAAAGACATTATCCAACATGATCAGGTAGGTTTCATCCCAAGGATGGAGCAATGGTTCAGTATACAAAAATCCATCAATGTAATCCACCATATAAACAAACTCAAAAGAAAAATCATATGATCATCTCATTACATACTGAAAAAGCGTTGGACAAAATCCAAAATCCCTTCATGTTGAAAGTCTTGGGGAGATAAGGGATACAAAGTACATACCTAAACACAATAAAGCCAATAAACAGCAAGTCAATAGGCAACATAAAATTGAATGGAAAGAAACTTAAAACAATTCCATCAGGAACAAGGAAAGGCTGTCCACTCTCTCCCTGTCTCTTCGACATAGTACTTGAAGTCCTAGTTAGAGCAGTAAGAGAACGAAAGGAGATCAAATGGATACAATTTAGAAAGGAAGAAGTCAAACTATCACAATTGGCAGATGATATGATAGTATACATATATGACCCCAAAATTTATGCCAGGGAATTCCTGTACATGATAAATACCTTCTGCAAAGTGGTTGGATACAAAATTAACTAAAAAAAGAGTCAGTAGCTCACCTTAATACAAACCACATATGGGCTGAGAAAGAAATTAGGAAAACAACACCCTTCATAATAGCCACGAATAATATAAAATCTTTGTGTAACTCCGTGACAAGCAAGTGAAATAACTCTGTGACAGGAACTTCAAATATTTGAAGAAAAAAACTGAGGAAGATATCAGAATACAGAAAGATCTCCCATGCTCAAAAATAGCTTTATTATAGTAAAAATGACCATTATAGCAAAAGCAATCTACAGATTTAATGCAATTCCTACTAAAATTCCAACAAAATTATTTACAGGCAGAAAAATATTGAACTTCATATGAAAAAAACAAAAAAACAAAAACTGAGGATAGCCAAAATAATCTTGTACAATAAAAGAACCTCTAGAGGTTATCACCATTCCTTGATTTCTAGATGTACTACAGAGAAATCATGATAAAACCACATGCTACTGGCATAAAAACAGACAGGGTAATCAATAAAATCTAATAGAAGAACTAGAATCAAATCTGTACACCTATAGACACTTGATATTTGACCAAGCATTCAAAACTATAAAATGGAAAACAGAAAGCATCTTAAACAAATGGTACTGGTCTAACTTGTGGTTTGCATTTAGAAGAATGCAAATAGATTCATATCTACCACCCTGCATAAAACTCAAGTCCAAGCAGATCAAAAATCTTAACATAAAACTATATACACTACATCTGATAGATGAGAAAATGGATAGTAGCCTTGAATGCATTGGTACAGAAGATAACTTCTGAACAGAAGACAAATAGCTAAGGCTCTAAAAACAACAATTAATAAATGGAACCTGATGAAACCAAAAATCTTCTCTAAGGCAAAGGATATTCTCAAAAGGACAAAGTGACAGCCTAGAGAATGGGAAAAGATTTTCACCAACTCCACATCTCTTAGAGGACTGACATCCAAAATATATAAAAACTCAAGAAACTAGACATCAACAAACCAAATAACCCAATTTAAAAAAAGTGGTACAGTTCTAAACCAAGAATTCTTGACAGAGAAATCTCTAATGACTGAGAAACACTTAAAGAAATGATCAACATCCTTAGTCATCAGGGAAATGCAATCAAAACAACTCTGAGATTCCATCTTAGCCTTGTCAGAATGGCTAAGATTTAAAAAAAAAAAATCCTCAAGAGACAGCTCATGCTGACAAGGATGTGGAACAAAGGTAACACTTCTCAATTGCTGGTGGGATTGCAAACTTGGAAATCAACTTGGTGCTTTCTCAGAAAATTGTGAATAGATCTTAAGACCCAGCTGTACCACTCCTGGACGTGTACCAAAAAGAAACACTGCCATACCACAACGACACTTACTCAACTATGTTCATAGCAGCTTTAACAATAATTGCTAGAAACAGGAAACAACTTAGATGTCCCTCAACTAAAGAGTGGATAAAGAAAATGTGGTATCTTTTTCATTACACAATGGAGTATTATTGAGCCATTAAAAACATTTACAATTTGGTAGTTTGAGTATGTTTGGCCCACGGGAGGAGGCATTATTAGGAGGTGTGGCCTTATTGGAAGAGGTGTTAGCTTTGTTAGATGAAGTGTAACACTTTGAAGAAGGCCTTTGAGGTCCCTTTACATGATTAAGTCTAGTCAGTATTATTTAGGTCTTCTTCTGGCTGCCTCTGAATAAAGATGTAGAACTCTCAGCACTTCCGGTACCATATCTGCCTGGATGTTGCCATATTTCCCTCCATGATATTGGACTGAACCTCTGAAACTCTAAGGTAGGCCCAATTACATACTGCTCTTTATAAAATATGCCTTGGTCATGATATTTTTAGCACAGCAATAGAAAAGTAAGACAGATGAAGATGTAGGTGATGATAACAGATCATGAGGAAGAATTATAAAATATACTGTAAATTTTGTATATATATACATATATATGTGTGTGTGTGTGTAAATGCACTCTATAATGTTGATACAATAAATCTTCATTTATTGTCACACAAAGAACAATCATTTATCACATTTAATTTGAATGCGTTAATAACAAATTCTGAGTCAATAATAATGTGTGGGTGTCATCTTAAGGAATGAAATTAAATCTATTCCTTTTTTGTCATCTTCTATTTTTGCTGCTCTCAGCAAATGATAATTAAAACATGTCAGTATCACCCTAGGTCAGGGGAAGAAGACAGTACATACTTTGAGATCACAGCTCTGCGTTGCGTAGGTTATAAAAGTTTATTCCATGGATAATCCAAGGAGGTAAGGTTTGTAGTCCTATTGTCCCCTTAAAGGCAAACTAAACAAGCAGGTCAAGTACACAGTAGGATAGCAACCTTAAGTCATAAGTGACCTCAAGGAGCATGATCAACTCTGACTGTGAGGTCCAGCTGAAGTTTCAGTCCCTTAGAATGTAATAGATATTTTTATACCTCATCACCACAGTTAATGAAAACTCTTCAATCTGCTAACACCAGCCATGARAGAAGAGAGAAGAGCATAGTATGTTTCTGTGTTGGTGGAAATCTACAGAGATGGAAAACAGTGAAGAAGCAAGAGATTGAGCTGGAGTAAAGGCCTGGTTCCTGATTAATTTGGGGGTTTGGTAGTTCATTCATAAATTTCTATCCATTTCTCTTATAATTTACAAATGACTTTTGACTGTAGCTACTGATACCAGCCTGCTTCCAACCCCTCATTGCTTCCCTTTCTTTCTTAGCTTTTCTTTTCTTTTAAAATATTTTCCACTTAAGTAACTCTCTCTTCTGATAAAAGATGACTCAGTGGCGAGATGTGCTTGCTGCACTCTTTAGCAAAGGAGTTCAGATTTCAGCAGCTATGTTTCGAGCTAGGATTCCTAAACCATTTCTGTCTCCACATCACATGAGCCAATATCACTTTCTGGCAAAAGCAGAAATTCTGGAATATAAGCACAGAAGATACACACATGCATACACACATACATACCTATAGTCACGTAGGCACACAGACAGACAGGTATGGATATAAATAAAAAATAAAAATATATCTCTTATAATACAAAAATTAAAATTTACTTAGAGCTAACCATGACCTGGCCCCCTGCTTATCACTATGCCTTCTGTTGGTTGATGCACACTGCCCTTCCTCTATGTTTTCAACACTACTGGCAGGCTTTCAGTTCTTGTTTGCTCTGCCTATGTAGTTGTGGCCACAAACCAGGTGTCTTAGAACAGCAGGAATAGTCATGTCATACTTTTGAAATACAGAAATCCAAAGTGAAGTTCCACATGGGGAGATGTTTCGTCTGAGGTTATAAGGTGGAACCTATTCCAGGCCTGACTCAATTTCTGGTGAGCATCTCATAGCTTTCAGGTGGCTGTTTTCTCTCTGTGACTGTTTACACGCCTCTTCTATAGACATCTCTGTCCTCAACATTCATCTGAGAAGACAAAGGCTGTACTAGAATACAGCCTGCACTTATTATTTAATTTTAACTTTGATAAATCTTCATAGACTGTATAAGTAAGTTTATATTCTGAAGCAGTAGAAGCTAGAATAAAAACATACATTTAAAAAAGATCTTTAAGGTGGCCAAATACAGCCCATAACTGACTTTAAGCCTGCGGAACACTATCTTGTTGATGAGCCAGTATGCTCTTCTTCCTGGGAGCATAGCTCTCTGAGTCTTCTGATGAAATGTCCTACCTACATATAAAATCCCTTAGATCTAAATTCAGCGAGCACCTCAGGTAGCAAACACTTTGACTGGCTTTATGCCAAGTCTACCACTGTAGTCCTTTCATAGACAATGGAAGTGATCGTTTATAGTACTTGTTACCGATACAGTTTTTCTCATTGGATTATTTAATCTTTATCTCCCCCAAACAGATCTTTAAGTCTATGAACATAAGTCATATGTCTGCTTTATGTGCTGTTTTACCACTTTAAATATAGAATTCAAAGAACATTGTGCATTATCAGAAAAATGCATTACATAAGTTTTCCAGTATTTAAATAAGCTTTTCATTAATGAATTCAAGTGGCCAAAGATTTCAAAGCCATCTTTTAATTTTTATTAGAGAACAGTTACCACGATCTGATATTTGGACTCATTTTAGYTACTTTGTACATATACTTTAAATAAATCGTTAGTAAGTTGTTCTAACACACCATGTCAGAGAGAGTTGAACATGCTCTCAGGCTTTAAATAACATGAATTTTGTGGTGATATATAAATCAGTATGGAACGCTGTGTGTAAAATCAATTCTGGAAAGATTTTCAAAGAAAAAAATTGTTGTTCTGCATTTTGCTATCTGTGACAAATACCAAAATTACTGCTGGCTATGTGCATGTTATAATGTGCTTTTAATTAAAAGTTTCCATATCCCCTTGCATACTGCTGCCTTAGGTATAAACTATAAAGGAAAAAGGATGCCATCTCATTTCTCAGCCCTACATGCATATATACAACACATAACTTTAAAGTTAATCACATATTTTATGATAGAATTGATTGGTTTTCTGAGCTTTATTAACAAACAGTCTAGTTTAATTAATCCCCAGTGAAGTGCCAGGATCAGGAGGATACCTTCAAAGCTTTTACATGCCTTCTTGTCAACTGTTAAGTGTCAATCTGACAGGCGGTGCTGACAACCGTTTCCATCTGTCAATCCAGCACCGTCAGGCTGGAGTCAGAATGAATGCTCCTCATGTATTCACACATGTACAGAATTAAAGCTATAGTTAGCATTACGCAGAATCCTTTTCAAAAGCCGAAGTCAGATTATTCTAGCATTTGTATAAGATAAATGGTTACCATGCACTTAGAAAAACTCTTCTAAAGCTGATCATAATGTTTTGCCCTAGTTTTTCTAAATGTAGCCTTGCTAAATATCTGCAAAATTATGTATACATGCATATAGAATTAGCACTGTGCTGTAAGAAGGCAAAAAGGCTCCACACTCTCCACTTACAGAGTAAAATATGATTTGCATATGTATAGCCTTTATTCTTGATTTGAAAAAATGAAACTGAAATAAAACACACTCTAATGTGAAAACATTAGTGTATAGAAAATAATTAGATCTCCTGATTAGGTAATTTCTTGCCCAGAAAAAACTTTATTATTCAATTTTATGAGTTTTCTTTGCATGTTAGTAAAATAAAAAAAAGCTGTATTTAACCAGTGAAAGCATTTTTTACAGCAAAACTGAACAGATCATCAGTATGAATGCATTCTCTAGACACAGTGTGCAGCTTGTAGCTCAAAGATGTTGCTGTGCCAGGACAAAGCTGATATCTCTACTCTGTGAATACCAGGGAGAGGAGAAACTATCCACACCTGATTTGTTATCAGCAGCTGAGTCAAATGACTAATAAAAATCGGATATATTTCAAAGTTGAGAGAAATCAGAATTGCCACCACAGATCAAATGTGTATCCTAATAAACAGATGTGGGATTGGAAGAGCCAGGGGATCTTGATCTGGTGTGGGAAACAGAACACACTTGGCAGAACATGTGTGACAGAATATGCAGCAACCGTGAGAGCTAGATTTCCTGTTTTGTAATCATGGTCAGTTTTTCACACAGATGTAAAATTCATCTGAAGTCAGCTCCTTCACTTCAATAAGTAGGAAAAGCACATAAAAGATCATTTCAAAGTATTGCCTTGAGAACAGTTCCAGAAAGATGAGATGCATAAGACTGTTTTGTGGAAGTGAATGTTTCTTTGGGACAATTTTGGAAGGATGAGAAAATGTGTAAGAGTTCTCATTGAAGTGAGTGTTTCATTGGGACTATTGAGTTGTGTAAAAGGGAGGTTTTTTTAGGAGCATGATGTGGAGACACAGAATACAGACTGAACAACGCAGAAAGACAATTGTAACAGTCTCCAGGAAAAGGGACCCACAGAAAGGGATTCAACTTGGGTTCTAAGTATGTAGCTCAAAATAAGAAAGGAGTGTTGAGAAAGAGGGTTGGAATGTTTAGAGCAGCAATCTTAGGGGAGAAACTTGAGCAGTGGGAAGGGGTGATGCAAGGCTTCCATGCTAATTGCATCTATGACTAAAACTTCGTTTTATTTTCTGAGGCAAGGTATGGGAATGAGCTGATTTCATGTGCAGAGGTAATTTGCCCTACACATTTAGTCCTTCATTCTCACACCTTTTGTTGCTGGGCAACACTGGGACCTCCAGGTCTGCTTCTTTATTTAGATTTTTGTCATCTGGTCCCACATCTCTAGTTACAAAGACAAAATGTAGTAAAGAATGGAACCGATGTTAGAAGCAACTCGTTCACTAGCTAGCCATCAACTTACCCTGCTGTTATAGGCTCTGTAAGAATAGAAATGGACAAGATCGAGTCAGGTACTTTTATTGGAATTTGAGCCTGATGCAAAGAAGGGATTTGCTTGTTATTAGTCAATGCTGAAGCAAAAGTCATGTGAAGCCAAGTTGGAAGGGTGTGGCTTGTAAGAGATGCCTCTAAGATTGTTAGAAATGAGTGTGGAGGAGGAGAGCAAGGATTAGATGATCATGTTTGGAGGAAGATAATAAACCTCCTTTGGGAACAGGAACACATATGGGATCTTCATAATCTGTGGATTCATTCACTTAAAACTCTTTTTCCCTTCAAAGACAAATGTGCTTTTAAATATAAGAGAAGAGATTTTATTTTATGACTAAAAGAAAATATGAGATTCACCTGTGCCTTAAGGCCTTAAATGTGGCCTAAGAATATGTACAGCCTTGCTATCTGGTGAAAACAAGAAGGCTGCAGATCATTATTCTGTCTCCTTCCCATTCAATTCTTAAATGTAAGGCCACCTGGCTGAATCACCCTTCTTAGCAAAGGCCATAGATAGAATCCCCAGTTATTGCAAAGAAAAGTGTTTCAATTCCTCACTAGMAGGTAAACTTCTCACAAAAGTAAGTAACATACTGTTGGAACCAGGTTTCACATATACCCTCACAGTTATAAAACTTCATGGTTTGTAGCTCCTGCTTGCTAACTGCTTAGGAGTACAGCCCTGCACCATGCAGAGAGCTGTGTTCTCCTGTCTTGGTCTACATGTGTTGTACTTAGTGATCTGCTGTTGACTTTGCTTTTCAATGTTCAGCAGGTTTTACCTACAGAAGTTTGACTTACACTGGAGTATAACTTCATATGCCCATCATCAATTGAACACATTGTGAGCAGAAATAGCATGTACGGAATCCAAGTATCAAACACTATGGCTTACACTTTAAAGTCTACCTTTGAACATGTTCAAGACACTGTTGTCTTCATTTGGCAAAAATCTATGTATGATTTCTAATACAGTGTGACTACCTCATGTAATCTATTGGCCACTTGTATCTAGAAGCCAATGGCTACACTGTTCACTGTATGAACAGAGCCTCCCTTCTTTCTCTTGGCATACAATGATAGACTGCACTGTGGCTCAATGTTGCTATAGACTAGTGTCTTGGGAAAGTATATTTTTTGAATAATGGCTAGCCTAGAGAAAAGATCAAATGCAAAGTTCCATATAAGATTTTCTGAGTACATACTGTTTTTCCACCATCATAAAGTTAAAAAAATGTAGGTTGGACAATTTAAGTAAGGACCATTGATATTCAGACTACTACCAAATTACTGTAAGGAAAGAATCCCCTATTTTTGCACAAATTCCAGTGATAGTTCATTATTGAATATAGTAGATACTCCATTTCTCAGCTCTTATGATTGTAATCTTGCCTGTTCAATGAAAAACAAACAGATCAGAAAGTCTGCATTTCCATAAAAATATTTCCCTTATTACATTCATTTAAAAACATAATACCACAGGATTAATGGGATTGACTATTCCTAACCAATGCAACTTTACAAAAATTTTTCAGCAATGATTAACCGGCAAACACACAGCTTACTGAAACAACTGTGAACTTTGAAATACAATTCAGAGAAAAGATAGGAATTTGAAAAAGTTATCCATGGATTTTTTTTAAAGACATTCTCCCCATTTTTAGTGACATCTGGTAAGTGTGAAGGAAGGCAAAATTACAGTTGCTCTTTATACCAAGACTAAGATCAGTTTTAAATCAAATTTTACCTCTGTTTGGATGATTCTACTCTATGGCGTATCAGGCTTACAGGAAGCAGGAATAATACAAACAAATAGATATCTTCAATGATCGGTTGAACTAACAATCAAATCACAGGCAGGAGGAAGCTATGCAAAATTCTAATTAAAATCTTTCATTTACCAAGCTTCCAGGAAAAGCGACTTTAGATAATTGCAGTATATAGATGATGCTAAGCAAATCACTAATCTGATGCTTGCCACATAACTTTAGGCTAAGCTTATGTTGATATTCAGGTCTATGTTACAAATTGCCGCCCCCTGCTGTCCATTTGTCAACTCTGCTTTAGATGCAGGTAGAAATCTTTAAGTAGGGGCAAACCCTACTTGTTTAAGATATCTAAAAACAAGAAATAGTAGCAGACAATCCTGTCCACCTCCCAAGCGCACTTTCTGCCTATAGCTCTCACAAACCCTAGCAGGAAGGAAGTAGTTGTATGTGAGATGCTAGAACGGGATATGGGAAGGAGCAATGGTTCGGCATCCCAGAGCGGGTGTTAAGGTCCATTTCTGCATCATAAACAGCAAACAGCAAGGGCCTTGTTCGGCCAGGTAAAACCAGAATGAACCGAAGTGCTGCCTATTCAGATCTGTCTTGTTTTCATCATTGGGGATCCGGAAGACAACTCTGAGGATAGAAAAGAATCTTTTCCAGGTCGTCTCTGGCTGCCTTCAAGTGGGAAAGCCTGAGGAACAGACTTGAGTAAAGGAAGGCATGACAATAAAGGGGCCTGCAGCCGAATCAAGGGAAAGTCCTGAGACAAAGAGGAGAGCCTGCAGCTTTAGCTTGCTTTATTATATTTTAATGTGTATGGGTGCTGTGCAACACTGTGCATGCCTGATGGGTATCAGAAAAGGATGTCTGATCTCCTGGAACTGGAGTTACATATGGTCATGAACTGGGATGGGGGTTCTGGGAATGGATGCATAGCCTCTGGAAGGGCAACAAGTGTTGTTGACTGCTGAGCCATCTCTCCAATCTTATCTACTGCTTGGTTCTTTCTTATAATGATTTCCAAGGAAAAAAAGATCTCATCTTGTCTGTTCTACACTCTAATCACAAAGAATTTTGTATGTTTTGTTGGAGAGAACTGAATGAAAGTGCAAGCTATAAAAATATTATGATTACAAATTATAATACCATGCTATTCTGACAGACTTATAGTAAATATTATTATTATTATTATTATTATTATTATTATTATTATTATAGTCCCCACATTCAACTGAAGTGCATATGGCAAACTATACTTGCTTAAACGTTATAACGTCTACCAGGTAAAGACAAAAAACAATGACTTTTGAAGTAAATTACCAATTTTCAAAATCCATAGAAACAAGGCCAATATAAGGAAATGCTTTTTAGATTATAACTCTACTCATAAATGATATCTGTAACTAATAAATATGATGGCAGTTAACATTTTACATATCAAATTCTGCATAGTACTGTAGCATAAGAGACTATTTTCATTTTCATAAAACTCAACAACTAAGGATGGAATGGAGATGTCCTTTAAAATTATAATATTTTCAACTATCTTTTCATATTTGCTTATGCAATAAATTAACTTAATGGCAATATTAACTTAGGCTTATTGCAGAATTTCAAGCTAAAATAAAATGTATAAAGTAACTACAGTATTCTTGTAGTAGTCACTGTTACTGATGGGTGTTGCATCATGTTTAAGGCTGGCTCTAGCTCTGCACCGTCTGAAATGGGTATTTGTGAACACAATTTTCCACTTATTATGCCAGACTATGACCCCTAGTCTATGTTCTGCTTTCCCCTAACCCAAGAGTACTTTGGATTCTAGATCAACAGGGCTACACAAAATTCTATACCGTTCCAGTGTAGACAAATATGTTTCACCCTCATATTCTTGATATTTGAATTTGTCCACCTTATTAGAATTTCTAGGCTCAATAATTTATGTCCTTACATGACCTGAAATAATTTTACATTAATAGTACAAGTCTGTCTGCTTAAAGAAGCATTTTAAGGACTAGAGTCATTTTAATTAACCTAAATAAACTTTTTGAGATAATCTTCTTATTCTAGAAATAACATTAAGTTTTTTCTACTTAATGATTTATAAGTAATATGGTTGATATAAAAAAGTAGAAATATATAGATCATTAAAAACTATAATATTCAGATACTATCATGAGCTTGGTGCTATTTGAGACCTTGAAGGATGGAGAGGATATGAGTTTAAAAGAAAATAATTTAACTTTTATGATTAAACATATATAAATGAGTATGATCAATACATGTAAGGCAAAGGCGAAGAGTTATATTCTTCTGATATTCAAAAGCAGAGAAAACAGAGAAAATAGGGACTTCATTGGTGAGAATTACATATTTTGGAGGAGCCATGCTGAGAGGCAAAACAATGTGCTTTAACATTTCATATGAAATGCATTGCAATGAGACAACAGTAAGATGACCGTGTGTGTGTGTGTGTGTGTGTGTGTACATGGATGTGACATGACCAGAAATAATGTAAGGTGAGGAATGAAAAACATGCCTGTCTTAAGAACAGATTTAAAAGGACAGAAAAGCTAAGAGTTGCAAATATAGGGCCATGTAGAGGAGGCAGGCAGGATCAGTTGCTCTCCTCACAGAAGGGATCTGTAAGCAGAAGCAATATGATCAGCTGTGATTCTTGACATGGAGCACAGTTTCAGAGAGTCTCTGTGGCATAAATGTACACAAGATGGGCTGTCAATGTGTTGTCATCGGACAGTGTTAAAGAAGGTAAGGAGTTAGCTGAGAGAAACATGTATTTTATTGGAAAGCATCCCATGTAAATCACTTGTAAATASGGATTGAATAAGAAAAGGAAAAGATATCTACACCAGGACAAATCATGAAAGGACTAGATTCCTAGCAGGAAAATGAAGGTCATTAAGGAAAATGACAATGACTCAAAGCAATCAGTGAATTTAGGAACTGACTTATCTTAGGATTTATTTTTATTATGTCCATGTGTGCTTGTGAAAGTCTTTGAATGTCTATAAGAGTCTAGGAGGGGGTTTTGGATCCCCAGGAGCTGGMGTTAGACAGTTGTAAACTGAACCTTGATTCTTTGGAAGAACAGTAAGTGCTTTTAGGCAGGGAGTCATCTTTCCAACTCTCTTGAAACAAACTCTAGAAGATTTCCATTATGGCCTAATGTCTTTCTTTTCGTTTAACTGCCCTTCTACATTATTATGCTGTTTTTGTTTATTGTTTCCTGAAGTAGAGTTGGTACATGTAAATACTTTTAGTCATGTAGTTCCTGTGTGCCACAGATCTATAATGATGTGAATGAATAGTGATAAAAATTGACTAGCTGAGTGTCTAATCAGAACCAGGTTTCAGTCTTCAATCTCTCCTTAGTAGCTACTTGAACATCTTCGGGTCTCAATTTCTCATTTATGGCATGTGCCGGTGATGACATCAAGCTGGCATCTTTTGTTCAGAGTTACCTAATGAACATGCCACACATGGCGTTCATGCCATATAGGTACATCCCTCTGCACACAGAATGAGGTGCTTAATACCATACTGATTTGGAGGGTAGAAGTCTGTAAACTATTTTGGGGAGCAAGAAGAAGACATGACATGGAAATAAGTTAATAGAAGCAGATGGTGAAGCTGAAAGGTAGGGGAAAAGGCTGAGATCCTTTTGAGAAGATGGGGAACGTGCATCCTCAGGAAAGAAAGGAAGACCCCCCTCCCCACCCCATCCCCATCCCCACCTCACCCCCTTCCCCAT
>BDUI01005467.1:72386-82660 GCA_002335545.1 Apodemus speciosus
ATTTTAATGAAGAAACAAAGGAAATTCATAGTGCTGTTTTATTTATTTATCACCGTGCCTTAGCAAATTAGCCATGTCTATGTCCTGAATGAGAATTTTAGTGGGCTTGATCCAACATTTCATCAATTGACATAGTTGCTAAAGAAAAGGTATATTACATAATAGAAATCCTGGAAAAGGAATAAGGGGCACACACGAAAGAAAAACAGGCTGCTGGGGGAACAAACACTTGGTCTTTGATGGAAACTAATATATTCTTGGTAGTTTCAGTAATGTGATAATCTTCTCCTTGCCCTTTTATCTAGGATCTCTCTTTCTCCGGAGTCAGTCACTTGTGTTTTTTCAAGAGCCAAAATGATTATATGGGGGATTCCAGAAATAAATAACTCACAAATTTCAATTATCTACATTCTGATTAACATTGTGGAATTTGACTGTCTTGTTCCATCCAATGTAGAACAAGACCCTTCCTTTGTCCACAGTGTTCATGTCACATCTGTTCCCTGCCCATTAGTCAATCTGTAGCAGCTTGGTTAGCTCAGTCTTGTCACAGCATCACAGTGCTTACAGTCTGGTCACTCTCATTTCCTCACTAACACCTCCAAAGTTCATGAACACTCACGTACACTACGTACATGAGTGAGGGCATCTGGGGATCATGTGTCATATAGCAGCTGGACTGACTAACCCTGGCACAATATGACAGCATTGCAAGGCAGGTGATAAAGCCATACTTTGTACAGAATGAAGAACCCATGTGCTGGCATAAGAAAAAATTTATGGTAAGAGGCACCACTTATACAATATCCTTAGGATATATTGTCACAAGTGATCTACTTTGTTATGTGTTATTGTTAATATCATGCAGTACCTTACTACATCAGTGTTTCCTAGGTATATAAGTATAACATAATGGCAGAATGTAATGGATGGTGAGGGTCAATGCTACCCGTGGTTTCCTGCAGCCATTGCCCTCTTGAAGCATATTCTATGTAGATATGGTGGACACGGCTACAGTCAAGGAATTCATGTCTATATTTTATCCAGCCACTAAACAGATACCATAGCTTTTGACAAACTAGAATATTATGAGGATTTTAAATATTTAGCAGTACCCTTCAGGGCAAAACAATTGCATTGTCATTAAAATGTCACTAGTTCCAAAAACCACCTTCAAACAAAAGACAAAATTGAATGATGAAGGATAATTTTGTAACAAAGTAGTATTAGTATTAGAATCATCATATATTTGGCAGTCAGTCTTTAAAATACACTATTTTTAAGTTAAAAAAAACAAATTATGTGATGTATTTTCAAATATTGGGGCACACTAAATATTTATGATCTATTTTGTGTATAACTAAGTTAGGTGCAAGAGGTCTAAAGGGCTTTCTGAAATGGTATTCATGTCACAGAATTACAAACACTTGGGAAGGCCTGAATATCAAGTTAAGTATGAACTTTAATTAAACATGAGTATTATGATAATTATTAGAATACATCTTCTCAATTTTTATTCAAACTGAAAACTATTCACTAAGAAAGCAATCTGTAATGTCTTTGAGAACCAAGGTAATTGCTTATTAATATCTGTGAAATTTTTCATTTAACTCTACTAAAGCATTTTTTACAAAGACTGTCCAACTTCTGTTTTCAAAATTAGCCACTTATTCAGTATATATTTAAAGTAGAACTGTATGTCATAAGACATGAGCACAATGGTCATATATCTGTCAGAGACATTGCACTGGAAGGACCTAACTATGTTAACCATAAACACACACACACACACACACACACACACACACACACACACACGACTCTGACCTGCATAATTACAGATTGCAAGGAGTTGATATTTGCAAACAGCAAGGTGTAATTTATTTTACTAGATTTTGCTTGTCTGTGAAATTAAATATAATCAATAAGAAATGGCAATAGAAATGCTGCAACTAAAAACAGATTAAATATCGAAAGTTTTAGTTCCCATTCCTGTACCAGAATGGGAAAAGAAATTAGATCTGCTTTCTTTAATCTGATATTGTTTCCTGTGCTTAATTGTTTCAAAGACCAGAAAGTTGCTTTGTGGAGCCTTGACTAGTTGGCCTTTCTCTTCAACATTCAAAGTACCATGTCAAGTAGTACAATTCGAAGGGTATATGAGAGAAAGTCTAGCTGTAACCTGTAGAGTGTTCTATAAGTGAGTACTGAGTTTCAACAGATTATATGAATTGCCTAACCTTCTAACTGTAGAAATTTTTTCAACCACCAAGTCTGTTTTTGTTTCCATCACCTTTATTWAAGCAGCATTTGTTATGTAAAGTTTTATCAGTGAATTCCAGTATGACTAAGTCAGCAAAACTGTGCTTTTTAGTTTGTTTGCTGGGGGCTGTATCTACATCTTACTACTGTTGAATCAGAGGTGCTTATGTTCTAAATGTTTCAGCAGGGATTTTTTTCATGAATTTTAATGCTTAAGAAGAATTGTCTTCACACATCATAAAACAAAGAGGTGGAGCAAAAATAAATGTACAACTGCAATAGATATAAGAGTTGTATTGAAGAACAACAAAATAGATGAGATTTCCAAACATTTAAAGGGAAAATGATTACACAGCATGGTGGAGGCTCTTAGTCTGTACTTTCAGCTAAAATGTCTCAGACTCTTGAGATGCTGAAGCATCTCTCTATAGGTGTATGTTCACAGTCCTCATGACAGAGCACAAAGCTCTGGAAAAGGCATCCTGCATTTGACCCAGCTCTGGTGCCCATCTGCCACTTCTCTTTTAACTACCTCAGCTGCCTCATTTGTCAAATGTTATATTGCAATGAACACAACATAAGTTAATACATGTAAAGTGCTTAGAGCTGTGCTTGACCCATGATACCTCGCTCATTAAATGTTGGTTCTTTATGCAACAGGGATAAACAAGATAGATGTCCCCACTGCTTGTGGCTTGTAGCCAGGTATTTCATCACACASTTAAGAATGGGAAAAGGCTACAGGAGAATAATACACGAAGGAAGGTGTCTGGTTGGGTTTGGAGAAGCTGGGGAACAAAAACAGGGCATGAGAATACAATGGCCCAAATGGAAGCATACTGGGGAGGGGCCTTTCCGCATATGGCACAGTTTTACCCTGAGAGAGARAAATGAGAGTTGACCAGGTAGAAAAGGGGATCAGTAGAGGATTAGAGAACTTATAAGATTTTTATGCAAGAACAGAGGATCACTTCTCCCAGTGATTTCTGGATATCTGTCACTTCTCATGAACATGAGTGATGCTAAAAGCAGGGAACATTTGGGAAATGAACAGTAGAAGCTGTAGACAAAGGGGAGAGATGGAGTGTGGATATGTTCTGTGAAGCTAATTACCACAGCATCTCACATTTTCATTTATGGAGRAGGCTAAATCACAAAGCAACTTGTAGGTAAAAAGATTCATTCTTCATTTTAAGCAATAGAATATTGAAACCTCTAATAAACCTTCTGCAATGTCTTTTTTGTATATGTGGGTAATGTCTTTTTTTCTTAAGAAAATTATTTATTATTATGGTGCAGGTGGCAATGGTTCTCCTTGCCATGATGGGCATGTGGGAATCACAGGGCAGCTTTGCCAAACTTAACTCTTTCTAGCTGTACAATAGGATCCAGACATTAATGTCAGCTCATCAGACTTTGTTGCAAGCACCATTATTTGCTGATTCATCTTATCATTCCATGCTATCTTTCTGAGAGTCTCACATAGCCTAGAGCAGCCTTGAAACTGCTATCTAGTTAAAAATAACATTAAATTCCTGGATCTGCTTCTCTCATAGTCTGAATGATAGGACACAGGGGAATGCCACCACAATGCATTTTCATAAACACCATTACAGAGAAAGCAAAATAAATGTGTGATAAGGCTTTTCTCACATGTGAACATTAAACTCTGACAGTAAAACATTAAGAAGGAAAGWAACCATAAGAACATATGTAGAACAATGGATTTGCTATGACCAATGTCTCTTCTTTTCTCTGATTACTCTCCCAAAAACATATGCCAAGGCCTTGAAACTAACTTTAATGGAGCATGCTCCTGGGACTCAGTGGTTTAAAACATTCATTGTTTTGGCAGAGGTTTGTTGAGTGAAATATTTAAAAGATAGAACCCACACATTCCTGCACTTGTGCATCTAACTCTCTGCCATGGCAGCCTGGCCGGCCATGCACTGGAGATTTGTGGAGATTCACTGGCCCAGAGCTTTTGAAACATCTCCACCCAGTTCACTAGGTTCCCAGTGGCAGGTCACTACCACAGGAAACCCATGCTTCAAATCCCCCATGACCTTTGTGGAGCACCTCAGGCAAACCCACCCTTGGCCACCATACCTTTGTCTCTTGAACTCAGATGAGTCACCTTGTGAAGGAAAATGCAACACAATCTTAGTTCAGAATCAATGGTAACTCAACTCAATCTCTGGGTGCAACAACTAAAACCTTATCTTGTAAGCCTTGTCAAAATCTCATCCTCACAATACTAGGAAACTCTAGCAGCTACATTCTTACCCCTCTGCTGTCCCAAGTTCCAAAAGGAAGTAACTCTCTCCTGCTTCCTCTCTTCCTCCATCCAACCCAGAAGTCCCACCTACTCAACCAGTGATTGGCTCCTTTATTCATTAGGGGATTGGTTCACAAGAACAGCACCAGGCCCATCCACAACAGAGATTTACTTCAAAGCATTCATGTGTGGCACAAAAACATCTCTAACTATAATTCAAGGGGATTCACTTTCCTACTGTAGCTCTTCCTGCATTGCATTATGTTACCTTGCCTCATCCAAGAACACTAAGATTCTCTTAATTTACAGTAAGAAAAAAATCACCACTTGTGGGTCTAAATTGATGCATGAATCCTCTATGCAGGAATACAAAAATGCCATCTTTGAAAACAATACAGCATTCCTAGAATTTACAATGTTATTTGAAAGACAGATATCAGTGTATATTCACAGATTGAGCCTTTCACATAACATAGTAAATCTCTCTCACTTATCACTTTATAGGATATTCATTAATAATAGGAAGCATGAAACAAAACAGAACACTAATGTCTAACAAGTTATGTTTNAAATGAGAGTTGACCAGGTAGAAAAGGGGATCAGTAGAGGATTAGAGAACTTATAAGATTTTTATGCAAGAACAGAGGATCACTTCTCCCAGTGATTTCTGGATATCTGTCACTTCTCATGAACATGAGTGATGCTAAAAGCAGGGAACATTTGGGAAATGAACAGTAGAAGCTGTAGACAAAGGGGAGAGATGGAGTGTGGATATGTTCTGTGAAGCTAATTACCACAGCATCTCACATTTTCATTTATGGAGRAGGCTAAATCACAAAGCAACTTGTAGGTAAAAAGATTCATTCTTCATTTTAAGCAATAGAATATTGAAACCTCTAATAAACCTTCTGCAATGTCTTTTTTGTATATGTGGGTAATGTCTTTTTTTCTTAAGAAAATTATTTATTATTATGGTGCAGGTGGCAATGGTTCTCCTTGCCATGATGGGCATGTGGGAATCACAGGGCAGCTTTGCCAAACTTAACTCTTTCTAGCTGTACAATAGGATCCAGACATTAATGTCAGCTCATCAGACTTTGTTGCAAGCACCATTATTTGCTGATTCATCTTATCATTCCATGCTATCTTTCTGAGAGTCTCACATAGCCTAGAGCAGCCTTGAAACTGCTATCTAGTTAAAAATAACATTAAATTCCTGGATCTGCTTCTCTCATAGTCTGAATGATAGGACACAGGGGAATGCCACCACAATGCATTTTCATAAACACCATTACAGAGAAAGCAAAATAAATGTGTGATAAGGCTTTTCTCACATGTGAACATTAAACTCTGACAGTAAAACATTAAGAAGGAAAGWAACCATAAGAACATATGTAGAACAATGGATTTGCTATGACCAATGTCTCTTCTTTTCTCTGATTACTCTCCCAAAAACATATGCCAAGGCCTTGAAACTAACTTTAATGGAGCATGCTCCTGGGACTCAGTGGTTTAAAACATTCATTGTTTTGGCAGAGGTTTGTTGAGTGAAATATTTAAAAGATAGAACCCACACATTCCTGCACTTGTGCATCTAACTCTCTGCCATGGCAGCCTGGCCGGCCATGCACTGGAGATTTGTGGAGATTCACTGGCCCAGAGCTTTTGAAACATCTCCACCCAGTTCACTAGGTTCCCAGTGGCAGGTCACTACCACAGGAAACCCATGCTTCAAATCCCCCATGACCTTTGTGGAGCACCTCAGGCAAACCCACCCTTGGCCACCATACCTTTGTCTCTTGAACTCAGATGAGTCACCTTGTGAAGGAAAATGCAACACAATCTTAGTTCAGAATCAATGGTAACTCAACTCAATCTCTGGGTGCAACAACTAAAACCTTATCTTGTAAGCCTTGTCAAAATCTCATCCTCACAATACTAGGAAACTCTAGCAGCTACATTCTTACCCCTCTGCTGTCCCAAGTTCCAAAAGGAAGTAACTCTCTCCTGCTTCCTCTCTTCCTCCATCCAACCCAGAAGTCCCACCTACTCAACCAGTGATTGGCTCCTTTATTCATTAGGGGATTGGTTCACAAGAACAGCACCAGGCCCATCCACAACAGAGATTTACTTCAAAGCATTCATGTGTGGCACAAAAACATCTCTAACTATAATTCAAGGGGATTCACTTTCCTACTGTAGCTCTTCCTGCATTGCATTATGTTACCTTGCCTCATCCAAGAACACTAAGATTCTCTTAATTTACAGTAAGAAAAAAATCACCACTTGTGGGTCTAAATTGATGCATGAATCCTCTATGCAGGAATACAAAAATGCCATCTTTGAAAACAATACAGCATTCCTAGAATTTACAATGTTATTTGAAAGACAGATATCAGTGTATATTCACAGATTGAGCCTTTCACATAACATAGTAAATCTCTCTCACTTATCACTTTATAGGATATTCATTAATAATAGGAAGCATGAAACAAAACAGAACACTAATGTCTAACAAGTTATGTTTWAGTCTGAGCAAAAAGGAAACACTAGAGTTCCCAAAACTTAAAATCTTGAAAAAAAGAAGTATATCATGTCAACTACTTGGTAGGAGAGATGGTGAAGTAGTAAACTCAGAGAAAGTTTGCATTCCAGTGATGTCAAGATTTGAAGAAGTTAAGGCCAGATGAGCAGGAAAAATGTCTTAATTTAGTTTGTTTTCAAAGTATAGTTGTCCTTATTTTGATAGAAACAGGTGCTTCATGAATTCCGATTCCCTGGGAACTGTGTAGATTCTCTCTGTTTCACACACTGAGAGAATGGATTCTGAAGTTAAACTGTGCATTATTAAGCATATTCAATAATGATTATCTTCAGATTGAAGCATTTTCATTGCTGGCAGCAGAACTTTCTCAACACGGTGCAGATGATCCAAGCTTATGTCAGCGACTGGGCAGACAAAAGGATCATGGCATATATGACCATCTCTGAATACAAACCTCACCAATTCTAGCTCCTTCCATTATCACTGGGGCAAAATGAAGAGGAAATCTTGAGTGATTTGCAGTCAAGAGCTCAAWGGGATATTCCAAACAACCAATGGCTGCATGAAATAGCAGTATATGCGTGACATTGAAATTAAGATCAGGTCCCTAAAGACACTTGGTATACCAACACCAGCCTATCGCGTTCAGGAGAAAGGGCCACAACCTTTATGCTCTGTTATTGAGTGAAGATGAACAGCTGACAGAAAGAATGGAGTAACAACATACAGATCTGACATAAGTAACCAGGATAATCAATAAGGAACCCATGTAATTGTGGGGTTTTATACAAAGTTAAGACAATTAAAGGTAATTCCTTTATGACAGTAGAACTCAGCCCAGATACAACGAAACCTTATTTGCTTTTCACAAGAAGGATTAGTAATTAGGAGCATTTAAATTTTAAACATTGAGTGTTGTTATTGTGAATCAGCTAGCAGGAGTTTATCATACAGAATCCCAATAAAATTTTATTTCAGTGCATATGTTGAGGGCAACCTTACTTCAAATCTAAAGACAACAAGGATTCAGGGAAATGCCTGATACTAGCACACCTTTTCTTTAAAATACAATGTATTTTATTTTAGGATCACAGCAAAAACTGCAAATAGGGTGGAGATTTCCTGTGAATGCTCCACCTCCATCTACCCACACTTGCCACTNGTCAAGTCCATGCTGTCCCTGTGCTACAGGGCATGCTCTCAACCACTAGGCTTCTACCCTTCCTCATGAAGAGATGGCAGATATTAACCTGGCTCTGTCCTTGGAGACAAAGTCAGCTCCTGGCATGAGGATGCTCTCCAGGAGTCATAGCAAGTRTGTTTGCAGTGTGTGTGTTTGCATTCAGCGAGCCTCCCGTGTAGCATGACTCATGAGTGTGAAGACCCTGTGGGTATCATTTGGCCAGTCAAATGTCTGATGGAAGAACAAGTTTACAGCAGGWGTAGGGGCAACCCAGTGTCCTGTCCTGAGTTTGACCATGTGCTTCTCTTCTGCACAGGCTCACAGTGACTGCAGCTGGCTGTCTACTGTGGAAGGCAGCTTGTATGTGGCCATATTTTGGCACACACAGTGCTCAAATATTCATTACAGTGAAATTGTCCTCTTTGCCCAAAACATCTCCCTCTCTTGCAGGTTCAAGAACAAATCATGGTCAAACTTGATTAAAATCCTAGAATTAGAGCTTAAAATGGAGTTAATTCTAAAGTCATATGGACTAGCATCAAAGGTTACAATAATGTGTTAATTCTGTGGTGAAACTCACACTTACATGTGATTTGGGTTAAGTGATACCCATGAATTCACATCACATTTGTGTTTCTGCTCAAATGGAAGGACATCCTGTGACACTGGAGCTCAGGAATCTCACAGCTGAGGTGAGACAGCGTCCCAGTGGAAGGGCATCCTTTAGCCCCGCCCCTTCACTTCACTTCTTCTGTCCTCTTTGTTGCTTCTTTTCTTCTTGGATTCTTCTGACAAGTGAGTCACACTAGGCAGAAAATTACAAGAAAGAGATGTATTGGAGGGTCCAGGGTGTGGAGGGATGAATCCAAGACTGGCTGCCTGTGGAGCAGACAGTGGGAATTGGACAAAGTGGTAGTGCTTATACTGGATTTCTGAGGGAGCAAAGCTGCTTCAGGCAGAGATTTCCAGAGTGAGGATTGGCGGGATTTTAAGACCTGAGCTTTGGGGAGTGGGGTGGGGGTTCAGGGATTGGTTTTTCCTATTCAGGGATTGGTGGGTTTTTGTGGGAAGCTCAGGGATTGGTGGCTTTATTTTTACCCCCTTCACCCTGCATCAGGCCTATGGGTTAGGGTAGGATGTCCTTCCTGGYTGCAGCCAGCTTTTGCTGAGGCACCATCTCTGTGGGGCTGCTGGGGAGTTGGGAAGGCTGGAGAGGAGTTGCTGACACTGTAGACAGCTCATATGGGACAGCTCCTGCAGTGGAGGTTCTCAAAGCTGTAGGCTGAGGCAAGAAAAAAGGTATTCCCACTGTGGACCGCTCTCCACAGGCTGTTAGTCAGTAAAGGTGTTGCCACTGTGGTCAGCTCCTGATAGGCAGCTCCTGCTGAGGCGGGAAAGGTGGTGCTCCTCTGTGATAGCTCCTGCAGCTCCTGTGCAAGCTGCAGGCTGAGATGTTGTGATGCTGCCATTTTTGACAGAAGCAGCCATTTTGGAGGGCTCCCGTGGGCCATTTCACTGAGGTGAGCCATAGGTGGGAGGGGCCTGCTGCTGCTTGGCAGGTTTCCTGGTACAGCGGGTTTTCTGGTACAGCGGGTTTTCTGGTACAGCGGCTTTTGTGGAGCACCCGATCAGGGACTACAACAGTGAGTCTAGCTGATGGCGGGTTCTTGGTGGTATTCAGAGCATCCTCTGCCCTTCCCATTCTCATATAGAACAATGATGTCTCTTTAGTGAAGCATTTTAATACAAGTAGATAATGAGTAAGCAAACCTTTCCTTACCATGCTCCATACAAAAGAATTATGAAAAAGCATTAGGTAATAAGTAAGGCAAAGAAACCAAAACAACACTGAGACTGCACCTCACACCAGTCAGAATGGCTAAGATCAAAAACTCAGGAGACAGCAGGTGTTGGCAAGGATGTGGAGAAAGAGAAACACTCCTCCACTTCCGGTGGGATTGCAAGTTGGTACAGCCACTCTGGAAATCAGTCTTGTGGTTCCTCAG